>JAGVSP010001839.1:52500-122817 GCA_022494985.1 Micrasema minimum
AACTTGCAACTTATGGGAGGATTGCTTGGTCAGAGTCATTGTTTCCGCGCCATAAGTAAGATATGAAAATCACATGTAAATAAATATTTCTTGCTGCCCCCAATGGGAATCGAACCCGCGACCTCATGCACTGTAGCCAAATGCACTACCACTATGCTATGCGGCGGACATCATGAAATGAAATGATCACTGAACATTGGGATTTTTACTGAGGACAATAAAAAATTTCGAATCTATGAAAACCATGAAAATTTTGTATATTGCTTTAGTAAGAAGTCAGCTTGAAGATAACTCGGTCATTGGTCTCCTTATTACAGGGTTCACGTAAAGAACATTGAAAGAGTCCAACATTAATTTTTGCGCTTTATTAATTTTAAATTAAATATTCCCATTGTAAACATAAATTATAACTTTTTACAAACATTAGAAAACAGAAAAATATTTAATGATTTTCTCTTTCTGTTCAAAGTATTACAATCTATGTTTGATTGTTGTCAAATAAAAAAAATTAATCAGTATACGAGTGCCTGGTCGAGTTACCCGTAGTAATGCACTATTTTACTGTAGCCAATCATCGACCAATTACAGTGCAAACTCACCAATACCAAGAATGCACGCGCACTGGCTAACAAGTATACTAACAATTTAGCTGTTTTCAACACAAATCTAGTGCATTTTAGGGAGCAGTGTCTGGATGCCATCTCTGGCGGTAATGAATAGCTACCTACTGTGTAATAATTTAAAAATGTCCATGTAAAAGCCCTAAAAAACAATAAAACAAACAAACAAACTATACACAAAAATGTTTAAGATTCCCTGCACTTGGTGTACAGATGCGGTGCCCTATGCACCAATGGGTGCGGATAAGGGAACGTAGCAGTAGTAGTAGTAGACTAATTGTCGAGGAAACGTCTTGACAAAGAATCAGTGTGAACTTGATGTAACTTGAACAATAAACTTTCCAATACTGTACAAGGTACATTTATCGTATGGATGTAAATATAAGAAATTTCTTACGTGGGAACTTCAAAGAGGAAGTGTTATCATAATATGGAAATTCATCTTGGTATACTTTTTTCTGTAGCAACTATTATACACAATGCTGATGTTGTTTGATAATCAAGAATATACATATTGGAAACGAGATAGTTTGAAACAGATGGAAGAATTTATATATCTGGGAAGTATGTTTACAAGAGACGGAAATGTGGATAAGGACATTGAGAGAAGGAAACAGAGTTAATGGTGCCTTGAAATCGATAGTGGCAAATAAGAACTTATCGAAAGAAGCAAAATTGGCAGTACACAACGGAGTTCTGGTACCAACCCTTATGTATGGTAGTGGAGCGTGGTGTTGGAAAAAAAAGGATGAAAGTAGACTGAATGCTGTTGAAATGTCATCTCTCTGTCTGGTAAGACCAAATTAGAGCAGAGTGCAAGGCTGAGATAAGCATTATCGACAAAATTAAGAAAGGCTTTTACGATGGTTTGGTCATGTGGAGCGAATGAGTGATGAAAGAACGGCTAAAAAAAGTTTAAATGCAAGTGCGTAGGAGCCGAAGAAGGCCGAGCAAGGCATGGCAAGACCAAGTACTTGAAATTGGACTTGTGAAAAGTCGGTATAATCGGCGTATGTGCATGAGAAGATGAATGAATGTAGAGGAAGCATAGGAAGTGTGTCAGGACAGAGTGGTATGGCGTTCTATCCTCTCTGCCTACCCCTACGGGGAAATGGCGTGATGGTTAGTTAGTTAGTTAGTAAATTTGGACAAGGATATTGAAAGGAGGGGTTGTTCCGGTAACAGAGTTAATTAAGTCTGATGTTGTAGCGAATAAGTGTCTATTGCAAGAGGCTGAATTAGCAGTTTACAATGCAGTACTGGTACCAACTCTAATGTGTCAAATCCCCTCAATTTTACATCAGAAATATTAGCTGTCGGTCAGCTAAACGTCTATTAAATATTTCATCCAGTTAGTGTATTACTCGTAAATTCATCGGAATTTTTATCACACTGACAATCTTAAAATCGCAGTTTAGCTTGTTGAAACAATCGGTAGAGTTGTGCTGGACTGAAAAAAGACTCAATAGTCTCTAAAACAGTCAAGGGAAAGGGTGGGGCTTTCATTGTTTTATTACGGAATCCTGTTCAGTTCTCAGACACATGTAAAAGCATGAAGAAAAAAAAAAAACATGACAGTATTATTATTATTATTGTTATAGGCAGGTTGTCAGGTTGCTGGTGTGGCAGCCTATATCTTGTGTACTGCTTCTTGTCTGCCTTCTGCATCTACTGACCGTAGTGGAGTGGACAACTAGGCCTGCCAACTTGTTCCACCCTACTGGGAAGGAAGTTTCCCTATATCTTGTGTACTGCTTCTTGTCTGCCTTCTGCATCTACTGACCGTAGTGGAGTGGACAACTAGGCCTGCCAACTTGTTCCACCCTACTGGGAAGGAAGTTTCCCTATATCTTGTGTACTGCTTCTTGTCTGCCTTCTGCATCTACTGACCGTAGTGGAGTGGACAACTAGGCCTGCCAACTTGTTCCACCCTACTGGGAAGGAAGTTTCCCTATATCTTGTGTACTGCTTCTTGTCTGCCTTCTGCATCTACTGACCGTAGTGGAGTGGACAACTAGGCCTGCCAACTTGTTCCACCCTACTGGGAAGGAAGTTTCCCTATATCTTGTGTACTGCTTCTTGTCTGCCTTCTGCATCTACTGACCGTAGTGGAGTGGACAACTAGGCCTGCCAACTTGTTCCACCCTACTGGGAAGGAAGTTTCTCTTGGGGTTGAGGTGGAACTGGGGAGGATAGAGCTTCCAGTTGTGGCCCCGTAGGTTGGTGTTGGGATTCAGCTGATACATCTCGTGCAGGGGGCAGTCGTAGTAATCATTTAGTATCTTGTGAGTTTCAATTAAATCCCCTCTCTTCCGTCGTTCTTCCAATGATGTAAGTCCTAGTGGTTTTAATCTACCGTGTTTTGGGATATTTTTGAATAATTTGGGAATTCTTGTATCACATCTGTTATTATTATTATTTTTTCTTCGTTGGTTCTTCCCGCTAGCATGAATACCCTTGAAAACGCTTTAAATATTTAAAGTATATTTTTACAATTCCAACGATATAAAACACAATGATCAAAATTATTTTTTTCATTTATAAATTTATGTTTTAAAAACACGAATTATTACGAGTGACTTTTAACGCCCGTTATTGGCTAATGACGTCATACCCGTCTACCGTGGAAGGCGTGAAATTAATTCCGTAGTAAGCGCCTATATTGCTGTGACGTCACACCGCATGCGCGCTAAATGGAGGATTTTGCGAGCGATTTGAAAAAGCGCTATTTCAAACCGCGCTAAAAAATTCATGACATCGTAAAAATTTAAAAAAATTCCCTTGATATTGTAATTTTTTACAAATAAATAACTGTTATCCGGCGAAGGCGTTTCGGCTGGCTAGGCCATATACTACGTATGCCTCCCGAGAGCCGCCACCACGCTTGCCTATTTTACAAGGCATCAGGTTCTCGGCGTCCCGGTCGTCCACTGCAGACAATTCTTCGGCAGTTTGCGTCAGAGCTGCGGAACGTGGACGTGACTTGGGAGGATGCGGGGGAGCTGGCGGCCGATCGCTTGGCCTGGAGGCAGTTTGTGGATTGATGAAAAAAATAATGAATTGTAATATTTCAATCATTTTTTTTAATTAAAAAATAAAAAATCGGAAAGAACCCAATTCGATGTTTATAGTGAAGTAGGGATTCCATACTTGATATCCATTTACTTGTTTGTAACGATTTCGTTTATTTCCAGTGATACCCCAGAGCTGCCGATATAAGGGTGCGAAGTTCGAGTGTGGGCTGAGCATATCCTGCGTCCTTGGAGGGGGTCGCCCAGTAGATCTGTGCTCAGGAGGCATGATATGGGCGTGCTGTGTAGACAGGGACCTCCCTGCAGACAAAGCCGAGCCGCCAGTTCTTCACAACGTCAGTGAGTACACCTATCTATCTATCTATCTATGATTTTGACGTGATAACGTCTATAAATCGATGAACGCCGGCTGCACACACGAAAAAGCATGACTCATTGTCACGTTCCGCCTGAGCCGAGTGTGCAAGCGAGAGCGCGGAACAAGCGATAGAGAGGCACGATCGGCCTAAGCGTTCGGTTTGTGACGCATCTACCTCTCTTCCACTCCATCGGCCGGCCGATGCGTCAGAGTAGAAAGGAGACAGCGGCAGCACACAAGAAGGAAAAACAAAAAAAAGTTAATTTATGGAAAAAATGTAATTATCAATTAACTCCTGCTTTGTATTATACAAAATAATGATAATTCAGTAATAATAATTCAATTCAATTCATAAAAGTATGCTATTTTTCATCAATGTTTTCTTATGACGTTATCACGTAAAATTGTCGTCCGTAAACCGACTTTACAGACAGCCAAAAGTTTTTTTTCACACATTTTAGATATCGACCAGATGCGTGTTTGTATTTTCTTATTTTTTTAATCATTATTTATCTCCTTTAACAAATCAAACGATATGTGTAAAATCGAGGAACACGTATGTATGGGAAGCGGCCGCGAGTCACGTGGTGAAACATGCTCTTAATCCAGCCAATGATCGATCATAAGCTCAGTAAACGCCTTGGTGTCCACATTCCCTTCTAAACTTCCAGGCCCTGTTGAAATCTCAAAATTATATCATTGGATAATTAAGGGGTTCATAACGGAGTTCTGGTACCAACCCTTATGTATGGCAGTGAAGCGTGGTGTTAGGAAAAGACGGACGAAAGTAGACTGAATGCTGTTGAAATGCTATCTCTCGGGCAAATGTGTGGTATGGTAGGTGCCACCTATGTCGAAATTAGTGCAAAATGCAAGGCTTGATAAGCATTATCGATAAAATTAAGCAAGGTCTTTTACGATGGTTCGGTCATGTGGAACGAATGGATGATGAAAGAACGGCTAAAAGAATCCATGATGCGAGTGTGCCTGGCTGTAGAATTCTAACAAGGCCGAGAAAGACGCGGTATGATCAGGTGAAGCGAATACTTCAAACTAGTCATATGAAAAGTCGGAATAATCGGCGTGCACGCGTGATAGATGTATAAACGTGGAGAAAGCAAGGGAAGTGTGTTAGGATAGAGTGGTGTGGCATTCTATCCTCTCTGCCTACCCCTTCGTGGAAATGGCGTGATGGTTAGTCAGTTAGTTACTACAATGAAACCCCCCCCTTTCCCTAGACTGCTTTAAAGACTATTGAGTCTTTTTTCAGTCCAGCCAACTCTACCGATTTTTTCAACAAGCTAGACAGCGATTTTAAGATTGTTAGTGTGATAAAAATACGGATGAATTTACGATTATGTACGCGAACAAATGCTTTCATTGTACCCCTACCACCGTCTCGGCTTATGTATTATAATTGTCATTGTTTCCATCACCCAAACCAACCGGAGTCGGCCCAAATTAACAGTGGTAGGGATGTTAGTTTCTACCCCGATCATTATTTATTAGTAATTACAACCACCCGTGTGGAGACCGGTACCCCGCCTCGCCAGGCCCCTCATCCCAGACATCCACCCGTGCATCCGCGGTCAGGGTCTCAATGGAGGGGGACTAGGGAAAAGAGGGGAGGGGACAGTAGTAGTCAGTTAGTTACTAATAATTTAGACTTTAAACAGTGGTTTGGTTGCGCTAAAGAACAACAGACAAAGTAACAAAACATTAGACGAAATCTTTGACTAACATATTGTATAACACTAGAGTTTCACAAGTTAAAGTTCTGAACAGTTTCTGAATAGGAACTTATTCAGAACATGTGTAATTGGATTAGATCGGACTAATTAACTAACCATAAGCTATGCTCTGATTAGCAAGTTTAACAACGTAGGAACTATGTATGTAATAGGATTTAACGTAATCCGTTGTAGAGTGCCAAATTTAAAACATTTTAAAAATATTTTAAACACTGCTATTGTGCTCAAAACTTTAAGGCCCGGTTGTTTGATCAGAAGTAAAAGTTACATCTTACTTTAGTTAAATACAACCGTGGGTAAGAGTAAAAGTATAAGTTACTTCAGAATGGGTTGTTTGACATCGGTTTTTACTCAAAACTCTATGGTTAATCGCGTTCCAAAACTAAACAATGAAAATGTCTATGGAATGACACAAATGTCTCATTGATAGGTTGTGTCTCGAGCGATCAGCTGTTAGATGGCCGCCATTTTTTAAACTTATACTCTTACTTATACCCTCCAATATCGGCGGCATATTTTTTTTTTAACCAATGAGTATACATTTTGACCACCGGCTAGGAGTAACTCACGATCAAACAACTCACTTTTCAGTATTATTGCCAAACTTTTACTTTTACTTTAGATTTTTAACTTATACCGCTGATCAACAACCGTTTATAAACAATCAAACGTCCGTAAATGCTACGAACCTTTACTGTTTATAGCAGTAATATACTAATTTGTGTTTATTAAACATCTTAAATAACGAACCGTTATCTATAAGACACGCCTACGAACACTTGAATTTTTGTGTTTTATTTGTAATTTGTCTATGATATTCGCAAACTGCAACAGATCTCACTTTGTGTGCACCGATGCAGTGCCCTATGCACCATTGGGTGCGGATAAGGAAAAGTAGTAGATGTAGTAGAATTTGATGTGCTGTAAAACTGGCTGTTAACTAAAATTACTAGTCCCTTCTTTTGCGGCTGAAACGCCTTCGCCGTTTGAGAGTTGATACCAAGGGTTGCTGCGTCCGTAGCCTCACCCCTTGTTAAACCATTGCAATATTCTTCTGAGACACCTATTCCTAGACGGCCCACGATTTGTTTGTCGATGGGACCGTGTCCCGTAGTTTTGAGAAAGATTCGGAAAAACTCTTTCAAAAGTTTTATGCCTCGCGGTGTAGCGGTAGCGCGTTGGGCTGCCATGCACGAGGTCCCGGGCTCAATGCCCGATGGGGATCAATATTAAATATTTATTTAAAGGTCTTTTACGATGGTTCGGTCATGTAGAGCGAATGGATGATGAAAGAACGGCTTAAAAAATATATGATGCGACTGTGCCTGGATGTAGAAATCGAAACCGAGAAAGACATGGCATGATCAAGTAAAACAAGTGCTTGAAAGTGGCCGTGTAAGAAGTCGGAATAATCGACATGCGTGCATGAGAAAATGTATGAATGTGAAGGAAGCAAGAGAAGTATGCCAGGACAGAGTAGTGTGGCGTTCTATCGCGGGATGGTCAGTTGGTTAGTTATTTGAATGTGATTTTCACATAAAAATATTTAATATTATATCATAGCTTGGACCTTCGCTGAAGCGTGAGACTGATCACCTTGCCTTTGTGTTATAAAAAATGATCAGTATACACTGCACTTGGTGTACCGACGCAGTGCCCTATGCACCATTGGGTGCGGATAAGGGAAAGTAGTAGACGTTAAGTTTTCCAAGCGTTTTGTATGTGATTTGTAATGTGTAAAAACCAGTTAACGATACAACGTATAGTTAGTTGTGTTGTGAGGTTAGGTTGGCAACATGCACAATGGACAATGGAGGTGTGATCAGTAAACCCAACCAGCGGAACGGAGAAGAAAGTGAAAATAAGAAAGAGTGGAATGTACCGGGAGAGGTGGGGCTCAGTACTAAAGCGCAGTAACTGTAAAAATGTCGCAAAAATATCAATTTATTTAACAACATTTTGAATGTGTAAATTTACTTGTAGACAATTCACTCATGCTGGGCTAATATCAAATATTATTGATATCCCAACAGAGCCAGATAAACTTTGGAAACGAATGTGGCTAAACGGCGATATTTTATTTTATTTTATTTTATTTATTTACGAAAAAATCCATTTTAAATACATAGTTAAGCATAAAAGAGATAACAAGCAGTAAAAATAAGTGACAGAACATTAAATTGGTGAAGCTAAGACAGTTAGAATAAAATGTGGACACACTCAAGACAGGATCGGGTCTACTTCAGTGAATGTTTAAATCTTGATAGACTTACACCGAACAAGTCCAGATCCCGTCTTGAGTTTACAATACGACACAATCGAGACAATGGGGCATGAAAACCATAGTTAGTTTTGTGGTGACTAAGGAACAGCACGTCATTATTTCTCAACCTACGGACTGGAATACAGAAAGTCACTTGAGTCAGTAAAGATGGTGCATCTATCATGCCATTTAGCAATTTAAATATGAAAATGGAGTCATTTGATATGTCTTTTTTATACGAAGATCACAGTACATAAATATTTCACGTTGACGGTACAGGAATCGATCCCGCGACCTCGCGACCATGAAAAAAATTAGGAAAAAATGTAACAAGATACAATTATTTAATATTATGGATATATTTTAGTAGCGCTTTTGCCGTTTTACCATCGAGCCGAAGATCTGGCCTGTGACGAGAGTAGACCGCAGTAACTCGCATATTATGCGGTGTTATAATCGCACCTCGGATTTCAGAGGAATTACATACTAGAGGAAAGTGAGATGACTCAAGTACTACCAAAATTGTTTAAAAAAGAAAGCTTCATAAGTGATTGTACAAATCGCGAAACGCCGCAGTTCAAATTTCCCTTTATTCTTTTTTTAACTAACTAACCATAACGCCTATTCTCCGGAGGGGTAGGCAGAGATGATAGAGCGCCACACCACTCTGTCCCGGCATACTTCTCTTGCTTCCTCCACATTCATACATCTTCTCATGCACGCACGTCGATTATTCCGACTTTTCACATGACCAGAATTCACAGTGTAACAAAAAATTCGTGGTACAACCCGAAAACTGGTGAATCTACATCATATTTGGAGAGGAATGAGTAGCGTACTTTTTAATCTGAGCTTGAAAAAAAATTTTTTTTTCTTTCATAAAACTTGGTACCGCAGATTAAGTAAAATTGCCCAAATATATTAAAATTCTGTTTTATTTATTGATAGTATTAATTTGCTAAAAAATTCATCATCATGATCATACCATATCCGCTTCCTATGTGGAGCATATGGAATCCACATACTGCTTTCAGGCCAAGCGATCGGCCGCCAGCTCCCCCGTGCATCCTCCCAAGTCAATTCGTGTTTGATTGTGCAGTATGTAATTAAAAATGTGTATAATACCGGTCCCAAAATGAGTTTTTAATCCTCCTGGAAATATAATCCATGCATGTTTTATATTAGTTTTTTTATTTTTTTAAAGTCCACGTCCCGCAGCTCTGACGCAAACTGCCGACGAATTGTCAACAGTGGGCCGAGGAATACCCACCTCCCCCTCCCAAAAGCTCTGCGATCTGTAGCTCAAGCACAGATAACTATCGACGTAGTTAAAAGCGTGCTATTCACGTGCTAACGCTAACGATTTGAGCGATCACAATGACATATCTTTCAATACTGCGATCGCTGAGCCGAGCAGCATCGACGATCTGAGCCGAGCGGAGCCGAACTACGCTATATCGCGTCCGTCCGTCAAACGTCAAATCATCGCGCTTGTCGGATTTTTTTTTATTATGTCGACTGCTTTTCTCAATATTTGGCTTGCCGAAAACCGGCTAAATTATAATAAAGATTGAATGAAGATTTGTGCGAATAAGATATATCTCGGGAAATGGCTCGCGACTAGTATGCGCTCGTTTAATAATCCCGATCGATAACTTTTAACGCGTGTTCCATTGTGATCGCGAAAACGTTAAACATCCATGGGTAAGAAATCGTTATCACGTCGCTTATTACCGAGTCGGTACTGATCTGTGATCGAGCAACTGTAGTGCGCCGATGACGCCGTCCTTATTGACGAATCAGTCGGGGGCCTTCAAGTTGTTGGCAAAAGAATTCTTCTACAAAATAGACTCCCAATATGATGTAGATTCACTGTTTTCCCGCTTGTACATCGAGTTTGGCTTCACCATGTATAAAACTTTATATTATAACTCTTCTCTTTTTTTCACTTTCTTTGTCTTTTCGTATATCTACGCAGCACGCAATAATATATTTATCATTAAGTTATTTCTACATTATGCTAACATTACGATATCGTCTATTGTTATAATTTCAATGTCATGGCCGCTTAATCTACTGTGCTAAACCTAGGAATCTGTACTACAATCATTTTAATATGGAGGTACAATAAACTCAGATAGTCGACGTTTTTAATTAATCAAAACGAAGAAGGATCAACCTGATAATGAAGGAATTGGCAGTACACGACGGAGTTCTGGTAACAACCCTAATGTATGGTAGTGAAGCGTGGTGTTGGAAAAACAAGGATGAAAGTAGACTGAATGCTGTTGTAATGTCATCTCTCTGTGTGGTAAGACTATGTATGATAGGTGTACAAATGTCCAAATTAGAGCAGAGTGCAAGGCTGAGATAAGCATTATCGACAAAATTTACCTATTACGATGGTTTGGTCATGTGGAGCGAATGAGTGTGACGAAAGAACGGCTAAAAGAAGTTTAAATGCAAGTGTGCCTTGATGTAGGAGCCGAGGAAGGCCGAGAAAGACATGACATGACCTAGTACTTGAAAGTGGACATGTGAAATATCGGAATAATCGTCGTATGTGCATGAGAATATGTATGAATGTAGAGGAAGCAAAGGAAGTATGTCAGGACAAAGTGGTATGGCGTTCTATCCATACCACTTTGTATATAACAGTGGACGACCAGGACGCCGAGAACCTGATGCCTTGTAAAATAGGCAAGCATGGTGGCGGCTCTCGGGAGGCGTGCGTAGTATATGGGGAAACGCCTTCGCCGGATGACAGTAGATACCAAGGGTTGGGTTGCCTCACCTCTGTGTTCCTTACAAAGTCAAACCACCGCACACCTAAAACTCTTCTAAGACACCTAATCTCAAAACTTTCGGCCCTGGAACAAAAAAACTGCACAAGAAACAGTACAGTTATCTGTCCCGTAAAAAGAGAGCAAAATTTAAATATGTACCTAACAGATACAAAAATGTGTTTTTTTACGAATGTGTAGTGTCATCTATTGATTAAATCTTAAACATTGTATTAATCTCGGTGTAGTTAAATGCGATGGTGCGCCAATAGCTTAGCAATAGCGCATGGAAAAAGGTTTGTGTCTTTGATAAGTCGTATTTTTTCATGAGTAAATAAATATTCACAATGAGAAAATTGCGTATTTTTCCTTTTACAATTTTAATTAAAGAACGCCATTAACGAGCAAATTTAAGAACGAATTTTTGCGTCCAAAAATTTAAAAATCCCAAAGTAGTAACCACAACACAATGGGGCTTGTGAAAAGTCGGAATAATCGGCGTATGTGCATGAGAAGATGTATGAATGTAGAGGAAGCAAATGAAGTATGTCAGGACAGAGTGGTATGGTGTTCTATCCTCTCTGCCTAATTGCGTGATGGTTAGTTAGTTAGTTAGTTAATTAGCATGAGGTCACAGGTTCGATTCGGCGGTCAACATAAAATATTTACTTACATGTGATTTTCGTACTAATATTTCATGTGTGATACCTTGGACTGGTACTGGAGAGTATGACTAATCATCCTACCTTCGTGTAATAAATTGTCAAGATACAGTGCACTTGGTGTACCGATGCAGTGCCCTATGCACCAATCAATGTAAATATTATGTTTTTATGTTGCATTAATTTCAATTGCACTTAAATTCTTGGAGAACATTATTGACAGTAAAGTTATCACCGATATCTTAAATTAATTTTATGGGTTCACCCAGATAAATGAAAAACAGATGATTTGATGATGACACAATTTATTTCATTGTAAATATTTATTTCTAAAACGGTAGGGTTTATTTAAATATTAGATTTGTGTTTCAAATTCCATTTGTGTTTAATAACCCTTCATAATCATAACCATATTAACAAATTCATATTTTCAACAGGTGACCTCATTCAACTAGTGGGCAACTTTCCAACTGACAATTTTAACACTTACGACACGAAACCCATAACTAATAAACCATTCAACGTCTTTGACGAACCCACCGTCCTTTTCCACCAACCAGAGTACAACAGACCGAAACCAGATTACGACAGACCGAAACCAGAGTACGACAGACCGAAACCAGAGTACGATAGACCAAAACCAGAGTACGATAGACCTAAACCTGACTATGACAGACCTAAACCAGAGTACGATAGACCAAAACCTGACTATGACAGACCTAAACCAGAGTACGATAGACCAAAACCTGACAGACCTGATTATGATAGACCGAAACCAGAGTACGACAGACCGAAACCAGATTACGACAGACCAAAGCCCGAATACAACTGGGTAAAGCCCGACTTTTACAGACCAACCAAGCCTAATGAGAACAATTTCGACCAAAATCCTTATTTCCATGTGAAACCTTCCTATCATAATCCATACGAGACCACAACTAACCAAATACCTCAGCCTGATGACTATTATTCACCAGACAACTACGAACCGGTATCTTTGCAAGGCGGATCCGGATATTATGGTGGCGACGACAATGATCCAAGCTTTAGGGGTAAATTGCTATAAATTTGCGCAAATTTAGCACTCTTTCAATCTTCCCTTTCTCTGGCACAGCAGTAGAAAAAATAATATTTAGATTGGTGATGTGGTTGAATTGATATGGGTGATTTTTTTATGCCATTTTTACCTTCTCATAATGTAGAAGGCTTACTAGGAGAGTGTTTGTGGCTTCTTATTTGTTTTCGCTTGGTGTAAGTGTACATTTTCATTTGATTTATTACAATTATAAATAATAGACAATAGATAGGTATAACAAAGAGTAGAAAGTAACGTATATAATTATACAATTTGACATCTCAACAGAGACGAGAAATTTGGAAAGGAATATGGATATCTAGGCGTTTACGGGGCTTATGACCTGTCATTGGCTGGGGTTAAGTGGCCACTTGATGTATTACAACATTCCCCATTTCACCTAGTATTTGATATCCATATCTGCCAATATACAGTGAAATGGCGCGACGCTTCACATGTGAACACTCTCTGTCATCCATTGTGAAAATTGCTAAGCATTTTAGCAGAAACCTTTATTAGCCCGTAATGGGTGAAATCCAGTTTTTGTCTACAAGTATTTGGACACACTCAAAATGTTGTTTATATAATTATAAGTTAAAAAGTGCCTTCCCAAGGGTAGACCACTGTGGTGAAATAGGTATATGTCAACATCCGAGGTGATGCGATTAAGTAGCAAGATTGCTCTACCAACAGGCATAACCATTGGCAGGTTGGTTCTGCATCGTGGTAGGTAAAACAATCGATGCGGATTTTGGCAAGATTTGTCAGATTTTGATATTAATATTTCATGGATACCTTGGACTGGTACTGAAGCGCATGACTGATCAGGTTATCTTCATGTAATACAATTATCAAGAAGTACTGATGCAGGAAATGGGAAAGAGTAGTAGTAGTTGTCTTCGTAGAGGGATTTAATTTTTGTATGGGAAACTTCGTATTTCTAAATACGTTGGAGATGGCAATTTTTCTGTTTCAATGTTTATAATTGGCTTGAATTTGGTATTATTCTTGATCGACATCTTCCTTACCCATGTCAATATATAGTGCCTTCAATACACACTCTTTGTAGACGCATGAGCAATTTCCGGACAATAGTTTATGGTATAAAGTTGTGTCTTCTTGTTTTTACTTTTCGTATTTTCCTTCTTCTTCTTTTACTTCTTTCTTGTCGTTTTCTCCTTATTTTTCTTCAGTTTCTTCTTCTTCACTGTCTTCTTCTTTATAATAATCTTTTAGTTCTTTTTCTTTTCGATCGTATTCTCTTTATTCTTCTTTATTTTCTTGTTCTTTATCTACGACATCATCTCTTTTTTTTTTACTTCTTTTTCCTTTTTTTCCTCTCTTATTTTTCTTATTTTCCATATTTTTCTTATTCTTTTTTATCCTTTTCATCTTTTTCATCTTTTTCTTCTTCTTCTTCTTCTTCTTCTTCTCTTCTTCTTCTTTTTCTTTTTCTTCTTCTTCTTCTTCTTCTTTTTCTTCTTCATCTTTTTAATCTTCTTCCTCTTCTTTTTCACATTTTTTGTTCTTCTTCTTTTTCTTCTTCTTCTTCTTCTTCTTCTTCTTTTCATCTTTTTAATCTTCTTCCCCTTCTTTTTCATCCTTTTCGTCTTCTTCTTTTTCATATTTTTCTTCATCTTCCTCCGCCTCTTTTCTTGTACAATTAAAAATACAGATAAAAAAAAAATATTTGATCTACTTTTTTAAAATTCCGAAATTTCTTCCATAATGTTACATAAAATAATATATTTAAAGACAGTTAATGTATAACACAAGTGTAAATAAAAGAGATGGTATAATTATTATTGTATATTTTCTACCAAATTAGGTCCAAACGATTTACTGCACAGAAACTTATATATTAATAAATTGGGTGGTCTTTGGTGGTCTTGATAAAACTCAGCTGGTAATGGGTCTGGATCACATAATTTCCTTCTTTCATGAACTCATCTTATAGACTACCATAGAACACACAACAATATCCACTTAATACTAACTTACTAACAATAATAATTGAAACCTTTTTGAGCACCTGCTATGTCTTAATCTTTATATTATATTATGATCTAAACTCTACACCAGTAGCTCAATCACAAATAACTATCGACGTAGTTAAAAAGTGCTAACCACTTGCTAACGCTAACCATTTGACCGATCACAATGAACATACGTTCATACCACGTTCGCGTTGCCGAGCACCATAGATGATAATAAATATCGCGGCTAAACGTCAAACGTCAAATCAAGAAAGTCAACGCGCGTGTCGGATTGTTTTTATTATGTCGACTGCTTTTCTCAATATTTGGCTTGCCGAACGCCGGCTAAATGCAATACGGCACTCGAGAAAGATTGAAAGAAGATATGTGCGAAGAAGATATATCTCGGGAATGGCTCGCGACTTGATGCGCTCGTTTAATAATCCCGATCGATAACTTTTAACGCGTGTTTCATTGTGATCGCGAAAACGGTAAACATCCATGGTAAGAAATCGTTATCACGTCGCTTATTACCGCGTCGATAGTGATCTGTGATCGAGCTCTTGAGAATAATAAAAAGCAACTCCTTCAAAGTCACCAAGGTCGCATTTTAGTAACATTCGTTTCCAGAATGTACCGTCTCTGTTGGAATATCAATAATTTCTGATATCAGCATGGGTACAATCCGGTAATTTGTCTACAAGGTTCTGTACACATTCAAAATGTTATGTTTATCAATGTCTTCTCTTGTTTTTCAGCCTGTGGAGAGCTATACACGCGGTCCAACAGGATTGTGTGGGAGGTCACTCCACCGCCTTCGGATCTCACCCCTGGCAAGCAGCCCTCATCAAGTCGGGTTTCCTGAGCAAGAAGTTGTCTTGTGGTGGCGCCCTGGTGTCTGATAGATGGGTCGTCACGGCTGCTCACTGCGTGGCTACGTGAGTGAAATATTACATCTGTTAACACTTCCCTTATGGAGGCTTTCGGTAGAAAAGGTAGATTCACTGGTTTCCCAATTATACATTGAGAGAGGGTTGGTGCTGGAAACAGAGTTAATGGTGCCTTGAAATCGATAGTGGCAAATGAGGACTTGACTTGACTCGAAGGAAGCAAAATTGGCAGTACATAACAGAGTTCTGGTACCAACCTTTAAGGGAGTGAAGCGTGGTGTTGGAAAAAGAAGGACGAAAGTAGACTGAATGCTGTTGAAATGTCATCTCTCTGTGTGGTAAGACTATGTATGATAGGTGTACAAATGTCCAAATTAGAGCAGAGTGCAAGGCTGAGATAAGCATTATTGTCAAAATTAAAAAAGGGTCTGTTCGATGGTTTGGTCATGTGAAAGAACGGCTAAAAGAAGCTAGGCTGAGAAAGACATGGCATGGGCATGTAAGAGCTCGGAATAATCGACGTGCGTGCATGAGAAGATGTATGAATGTGAAAGAAGCAAGAGATGTATGCCAGAACAGATTGGTGCGGCGTTCTATCCTCTCTGTCTACCTCTTGACAATAATTCACAAGAAGGGGGGTATCCATACAAATTGTTTAAAAATATACGCTTTCTAGGGTTAGTTTCATAATACTACTTATTTTCAAATTCCACCGTATGAAGACTCCAATAATAAGGCCAATTGTGATGTAGATGTCTAGTAATGACGTCAATGTCTATTGATGGCTTTGTGAGTGACTTATTGGGGAACTAATCACCTCAGCGCTTCGATTCTGTTAACTTTTTTCAACTACTGCGCATACGATTTTGTACTGAATTCGTATACGCAAAAGTGTCTAAAACCTTAAGAGAATCGCACGCAGACACATGATTATTTTTCACGTATGCAATGTCACATTTCTAAAATTTTTGTTCGTATGCTATTACAAACTATTTATAAGCAGACCCGAAATTGAAATATTGGAGTTTTGGAACTGAATGGAGTTTGAAACTTTTCAATAGTTGATTTGATTTTTAGGACTCCAAACTCCAACCTTCGTGTCCGCCTCGGAGAGTGGGACGTCCGGGCTCAAGCAGAGCGCCTTGCTCACGAGGAGTATGCCGTGGAGAGAAAAGAGGTACATCCGTCTTACAGTCCGACGGACTTCAAGAATGACGTGGCGCTGGTCAGACTCAGTCGATCGGTGGCGTTCAAGCAACACATTCTGCCGGTAAGTTCTGGAAACATGTCCTTTAAATTTATTCGCGTGAAGAGGCCTCAACGCCAATGTACCAATGCTGAGCGTTTTCCAACATAAGCCCAGCTGTTTGGCTACCTGCTACTTATAATTTAATGTTAGTCCGTAATGAGCTTTGAGAATAAGTGCCAATAAGTCATTTCCTGACCCTGACTAACCCCTTTACAACAATGGGCAGAGTATCGAAAAGGTTGACAGCTTCAGATACTTAGGTGTTCATATAACTGAAGATGGCAGCACGCACAAGGAACTCGCAATCCGTCTAGGTATACCTTCAACACGATGCGTGCTGTCTGGAATTCCAGTTTATACTCGGTCGAAACCAAATGCCGACTCCTTAATTCCTGTATTGTGCCGGTGCTCCTTTGTGGATGCGAATCCTGGCCCCTCACAAAAGCTCAGAATGCTCGCTTGTTGAGCTTTGAGAATAAGTGTCTGAGAAGGATTCTAGGCATTAGGTGGTTTGACTTTATAACCAACGCTGAAGTTAAGGAACGGACGCAGCAACCTTCAATAACTGGCGTCGTGAAGATGCAGGATGGACCTGGTTTGGGAATGTACTCCGGATGCCTCGGGAGAGCCTGAACCCGAGCTGCCTCTTCTTTATGTATTCGGCGGAGCTGATGGATGCGGGCCTGACGTGGGAGGAGGCGAGAGAGCTGGCTGGTGACAGAGTCTCCTGGAGGGATCTAGTGATGTCCACATGTTTCACATAGGAGCGAACGTGGCGAAAGAAGAAGAAGAAGAAGTAATGGGTGAAATCCAGTTCTTGTCTACGAGCATTTGGACACACTGAAAATGTTGTTTATAAAAATTAGCGTGTAAAAGTTATTAGCTTAACGAATTGAAGAGTCATCTTCAGGCGTTTCTTAGTAGGTTTTATAATTCGGTAAGAATCTCACTTGCGATCATAAAGGGTTTCTGCTGAAAGGCTTAGCAATTTTCTCAATGGATGACAGATAGTGTTCCTGTCCTGACAGACTTCCTTTGCTTCCTCTACATTAATACATCTTCTCATGCACATACGCCGGTTATTCCGACTTTTCACATGTCTCACTTTTCACATGTCCACTTGGTCATGCCGTGTCTTTCTCGGCCTTCCTCGGCTTCTACATCCAGGCACACTTGCATTCAACTTCTTTTAGCCGTTCTTTCATCACTCATTCGCTCCACATGACCAAACCATCGTAAAAGCCCTTTCTTAATTTTGTCGATAATGCTTATCTCAGCCTTGCACTCTGCTCTAATTTAGACATTTGTACACCTATCATACATAGTCTTACCACACAGAGAGATGACATTTCAACAGCATTCAGTCCACTTTCATCCTTTTTTTTCCAACACCACGCTTCACTACCATACATAAGGGTTGTATACATACAAGTTCTGATAATTGGCAGATATGGATATCAATACTAGGCGAAATGGAGAATGTTGTAAAACATCAAGTTGCCACTTAACTCCGTCAATGACAGGTCACAAGCCCTGTAAACGCCTAGATATCTTTATTCTTTGTTGAGGTGTAAAATTGTAATTTAAGTGATTTAATCTCGTTTCAGGTTTGTCTCCCAGCTAAGGAAATGAAGTTAGCTGGTAGGATGGCCACTGTGGCGGGGTGGGGAAGGACCAAGCATGGACAGAGCACAGTTCCAGCTGTACTCCAGGTAACAATTCTGATATCTTCTCATTACTCATCATCTCCTGCGTTTAAATATTCAGATTTCCCAACACATACACCACACTTCACACACATACACATGACATAACATAACTGATAATGCTTATCTCAGCCTTGCACTATGCTCTAATTTCGACATTTTTGTACACCTATCATAGATAGTCTTACCACACAGAGAGATGACATTTCAACAGCATTCAGTCTACTTTCATCCTTCTTTTTCCAACATCACGCTTCACTACCATACATAAGGGTTGGTACCAGAACTCCATTGGGTACTGCCAATTTTACTTCTCTCGATAAGTTCTTATTTGCCACTATCGATTTCAAGGCACCATTAACTCTGTTTTCTTCTCTCAATGTCCTTATCCACATTTCCGTCTCTTGTAAACATACTTCCCAAATATACTAATTCTTCAACCTGCTTCAATCTGTCTCCATTTACTATAATATTACATACGGTCATATTCACATTTCTTTGTTTTCAGGAGGTAGATGTAGAGGTGATCCCTAATGAGAGGTGCCAGCGATGGTTCAGGGCAGCAGGTAGACGAGAGACTATTCACGATGTGTTCCTCTGCGCTGGTTACAAAGAGGTTTGTTGAATAAGTGCCTTATTCTCCTTCTTTCACCACGTTTATCTTTTATTTATTTTATTTATTTACGGATAAATACATTCGAAATACATAGATAAGCATATTAGGGATAACACGCAGTAAAAATAAGTGACAGAACATTAAATTGGTGAAGCTAAGACAGTTAGAGTAAGTAAGTAGTATCGGGTCTACTTCAGTGAATGTTTAAATCTTGATAGACTTACACCGAACAAGTCCAGATCCCGTCTTGAGTTTACAATACGACACAATCGAGACGATGGGGCATGAAAACCATAGTTAGTTTTGTGGTGGAACAGCGCGTCATTATTTCTCAACCTACGGACTGGAATACAGAAAGTCACTTGAGTCATCCTTATTTTTCCAACTCCATACTTCGCCTTCATACATAAGGGTTGGTACCAGAACTCCATTATGCACTGCCAATTTAGCCTCTATTGATAAGCACTTATTAGATACTACCGACTTTAAGGCACCATTAACTCTGTTACCGGCACTAACCCTCCTTTCAATGTCCTTGTCCATATTTCCATCACTAGTGAACATGCTTCCCAGTTCAAATGATATTGCGCTACAAATAATGTCATAAAAAACCGGCTTTAAAAACCCTAGCAACCAATGTTGTAGGGGTCATTTTGGCCTAAATGAGTTTTGGCTTTAAGGCCCCTTACGGGGTCCCCCATACATTCATGTACGTCAGGGCAAAATTCCCTTGTACTTCATGGTTCATTAAATAAAAATGAAAAAAATATGACGTAATTATTAATTCTTTTTCTAGTGAATTATCGGACTAAAATTTTTATTTAAATATTTCGTTGAATCACAATTAATTTAAAGAAACCCCCTGTTTTTAATAACATTTGATGCACAACACAAAAACAGTACATATAAGATTTTTTTTTTTAAATGGATTAAAGAATACGTATATATATCTAGTGCATTATCTGATTAAAATTTGTAAAACATTAGTAGATTTTTTAATATATTTATTTGTTTTAACGAGCGCTCATCCGGGCGCTTACTACATTTTAAAGATTATCGTGTATTTTTTTGTATACCTACGCGATGCAAATAATAATGAAACCAAACGGCGCGACGTTCGATCGGATTTTGGTCGTGTTTTAACGAGCGCTCATCCGGGCGCTTACTACATTTTAAAGATTATCGTGTATTTTTTGTATACCTACGCGATGCAAATAATAATGAAACCAAACGGCGCGACGTTCGATCGGATTTTGGTCGTGTTTTAACGAGCGCTCATCCGGGCGCTTACTACATTTTACAATGAGGAAATCCACTGCTATTCGGAATTGAATTTTAAAAATGCTTTCGCGTAGACGCGAATATTTAAAAATTTTGAAGTGGGATGAAATATCCCAAAAACGCACGCAAAAATTAATAAAAAATGTTGAAAATAGCATTCATTTCAAAATCTTAAACAATGACGTCACTCCTTGTATCTAAGTTTAGTGTTTCCGGTTTCCGTTTTTAAACCCCCGTAGCCGCGTTCCATGGCATTTTAATATGGAATACAATCTACATACAAGCTTCTATTGCAAAAAAGATGGCCGCCATTCAGTCTACCTAGAACAGCTGTTAACAGTATATGACAGTTGAGTCGACGGTATATTTTCCCGCGTCAGTTTGCATAGATTTTTGACAGTTTTGTTACTGGCTGGAGAAATACCATGGCCTTAAACAACCCGTTTTATGACGTCGTCACTCCTGCAAAAATGACGCAGTTAGTTCATAGTTGGTATTTAGCGCGGTATTTGAAATGTGCAACTTTAAAAAATCGTATCTTCATCAATAACTTATAAAAAAATATTAAATATATTTTTTTTGTTTAGTTAAATAGTAAGTTTATAGAAAAAAATTACTTTAGAAAACAGTGGATTCCCTCATTAACAAAGGGTGACCAAGTAGCCCCTTAACAACATTTGTTTGCGCTAAGGGTCGATATTACTACTGACTTTCTTTTACCGTTTCAGGGCGGGAGGGACTCCTGCCAGGGCGACTCCGGGGGCCCGCTGACCATGAAGGTGGACGGCAGGAACACCCTGATCGGGCTCGTGTCCTGGGGCATCGGCTGCGGCAGGGAGCACCTCCCGGGGTCTACACCAACATCCAGAAGTTCGTACCCTGGCTGGAGAAGGTCATGGCGTGAGCTGGCGAAGGGTACTCAAGATGCTACCGGCCACGCCAGGAGTATCTTGTTAGACAAATTTATGGTCGTCTTTTTATTTCTTTCTCCACGTTCGCTTCTATGTGGAGCATATGGACATCGCTAGATCCTCCAGGAGGCCCTATCACCAGCCAGCTCTCTCGCCTCCTCCCATGTCATCCATCGAATACACCCCTAGGATGGTCATCAACAGTGCCTGGGGATCGATTCTACTAAGGTTTAACACATTTTACCGATTCCCTTTTGGCTTCAAAGTAGAGTAGAATCTTGGTAGAATCTCTCAAGGTCACATTAACGTCATAAAGACATAAAAGATCAACATTTTTGGAGAAGCAAATTCATCGAATAAGTAAGTTTAGAAATAAACGATTTGACAGTTCGGCGAGTAATTGGCGCCTAGTGACGTTTGGGTTTACGACTGGAATCGCAGGGCAGGATGGCGAGATAAAAAAAGGCAGCTCGAAAAATTGGAATCCCAAATTCCTTTGAAACTAAATAACTACTGCGCTCGGAATTTTTGGCAGCTCAACACATAAGAAAATATTCTGTTACGTCGCTACAACTTTACAAGCATTTTTAAGTATACGTATTTTAAGTATATTTAAGCATACGGTGGCTTCAAATGTTGAAACCGCCTTAAACGAGTATCAGTCATGAAGCCATGATTTATTTTTAATACATATTTTTGACGTGATAACGTCTAATAAATCGATGAACGCCGGCTGCACACACACGAAAAAGCATGACTCATTGTCACGTTCCGCCTGAGCCGAGTGTGCAAGCGAGAGCGCGGAACAAGCGATAGAGAGAGCACGATCGGCCCAAGCGTTCGGTTTGTGATGCATCTATCTCTCATGCACTTCATCGGCCGATGCATCCGGTAGAAGGGAGACAGCAGCAGCACACAAGCTACAAAGTGAAAGTAAAATTAACGAGTGCAAAAAAATGATTATTAATGGAAAAAATTGTAATTTTCAATTAACTCCTGCTTTGTATTATACAAAATAATGATAATTCAGTAATAATAATTCAATTCAATTCATAAAAGTATGCTTTTTTCATCAATGTTTTCTTATGACGTTATCACGTAAAATTAGCCTCCGTAAACCGACTTTACAGACAACCAAAAGTTTTTTTTTTACGTATTGACTTACTTACTGTATTCTTATTTTCACTTATTTGTTATTCTGTAAATCATGATTATCTTACTATGTTATAATATTTTGTATTTTTAATAATTGTATTTTCTTTTGTCCGCCTCGTAGCATAGCGGTAGTGCGTTTGGCTACTGTGCATGAGGTCGCGGGTTCGATTCCCGTAGCGGGTCAACATG
This sequence comes from Micrasema minimum, assembly GCA_022494985.1. Taxonomy (NCBI): domain Eukaryota; kingdom Metazoa; phylum Arthropoda; class Insecta; order Trichoptera; family Brachycentridae; genus Micrasema; species Micrasema minimum. The sequence goes on from JAGVSP010001839.1 coordinate 75,018, forward strand.
AAATATTTATTTGCATGTGACTTTCATATTAATATTTCATGTGTGATACCTTGGACTGGTACTGAATCGTAAGACTGATCATCTTACCTTCATGTAATAACATGATCTAGATACACTGTAATTGGCGTACTGATGCAGGGCTCTATGCACCATTGGGTGCGTATAAGGGAAAGAATTTATAGATATATTAATATTAATCCAGACACTTTCTTATTTTTGCAAAAGTGATGAATTTATTTTTGAATTTATGGAACGCTCTTTAGGTAACTATGTAAATATTATTCCACTTTTTAAGTTTAGTTAGGGAGGGATATTTATAAGTATTTGTATTAAAAAAGGGCTTAGTAAATTTTATGAAAAAATTAATTTATTGCGTTGTATGTAATATTGTGTATGATTGGCGATGATTTGTATAAGATTGTTTTAAGATTGTTGTTAGATTTGTTGTTAGATTGTTGTGAGATTGCTGTAAGTTTGGTGTAAGATTGTTGTAATATTGGTGTGAGATTGTTGTAATATTGGTGTAAGATTGTTTAAGATTGTTGTTAGATTGGTGTAAGATTGTTGTAAGATTGTTTTAAGATTGTTGTTAGATTGTTGTAAGATTGTTGTAAGATTGATGTAAGATTGTTGTAAGATTGATGTAAAGATTGTTGTAAGATTGTCGTTAGATGATTGTTGTGAGACTGTTGTAAGATAGATTGTTGTAAGATTGTTTTAAGACTGTTGTTAGATTGATGTGTTGTAAGATTGTTGTAATATTGGTGTGAGATTGTTGTAATATTGGTGTGAGATTGTTGTAAGATTGTTTTAAGATTGTTGTTAGATTGTCGTTAGATTGTCGTTAGAATATTTTAAGATTGTTGTAAGATTGTTGTAAGATTGGTGTGAGATTGTTGTAAGATTGTCGTTAGATTGTTCTAATATTGGTGTGACATTGGTGTGAGATTGTTGTAAGATTGGTATAAGTTAAAGGAACTAGTCGAACGTTGTTTGAAGGTTACCTATTTACTGACCTGGGTTGCTATAAGAATTGTTTCTTTAGCCTAAAATGTTACAATGAAATAAAACCACTGAGGGTTGTTCCAATTCCAAACAATATATATTATAAAGATTACACACTAGAAACCTTGCATAATTATTGGAGTTTATTTTACATAATATTCAAAAAACGTAAATTGTCGAATAACGATGGGTCTAAATATGAGTGTAACCAATATATCAGAACCTTTACTTTTAAAAAATCATCAAACAGAAAATTAAACAGTTTTTTTACAAGCAGAAATAAATAAATAAATAAATTGGAATATCGATCATTTGGCACATAGGTTCCCAAAGTGGGCCACCTGCTCCCCCAGGGGGCCTTGGAGAGATCTGAGGGGGCCTTCTCTGGCTCTGGGGGAGTAGGGGAGCCCTGGGAAGCAATCAGGGGGCCATGAGGTGCTCAAATGTATGACCTTATAGAATTTAAAAAATCTGTTTATTGCTGGATGTACACTTACAATAAATATCATCTATGATTTTGTGATGTCTCAAATGATATGCGTACACATGTAGTTCATGAATCGACCGCTATGGGCCTATGATGGTTGGTCTACATTGTCGTTACAGCGTTATTTATGACACTATAATTAAATGTATAAAAAATAAGTACCTACCTATTTTCTGTTTTATTAAATTCAAAAAAGGCAAATTTCCAGGGGGGCCTTGGGTCAAATGAGTTAAGAAACCTATGATTTATTTTAGAATATTATTTACTTTTATTTAAAATACATCATGTTTTCTATTCGTAATAAATAAAAAAGCATGTATTTGTAAAAGATTTGATTTGAGATTTTTTTTAAATAGGGTTAATTTCATAACACCACATATGATCAAATTCTACCGTGTGAAGACTCCAGCACTTGGGCTAATACGCGAAACGTTTGACGTAGATGTCGAGTGATGACGTAGATGCCTATTGATGACGTAGTGAGTGACGTAGTGGGTAACTAGACACCTCAGACACGGTAGTATTTTTCAAGTATGAAATGTCACTTCTTTGAAAATCTTTTTCGAAGGCTTATATTATTTATTAAGATAATATTATGTGTTTTTTGTTCATGTAAATACAAATCATATTAAATTTAAGTTAGTATATAATTTAATCTAAGAAATTAGCCATTGAAACAAAAGTTTATATTTGCACTACTGTTTTATAGTTTCCTTAATAAATTAATTAAAATAATAAAATTATAAAAAATACGTTTTTAATTTTTTTTTTCATCATTATCATTCATCACACAGTGCCTCCAGGCCAAGCGATCGGCCGCCAGCTGTGCATCCTCCCAAGTCAAGTCCACGTCCCGGAGATCTGATGCAAACTGCCGACGAATTGTCAACAGTGGACGACCAGGACGCCGAGAACCTGATGCCTTGTAAAGTAGGCAAGCGTGGTGGCGGCTCTCGGGAGGCGTGCGTAGTATATGGGGAAACGCCTTCGCCGGATGACAGTAGATACCGCAGGGTTGGGTTGCCTCACCTCTGTGTTCCTTACAAAGTCAAACCACCCGCACACCTAATATTCTTCTCTAAGACACCTATTTCTCTGCACTCAGAAGTCTGGTATCTTCGGGACCCATTTTTTTTATGTAAGTACACAGGGACAAGCACTACAAGGTACAGATGGGACATCTTCGGAAGCTCCGTAGGTGGGTTCAAGAGAAGGTTGTCCGCCAGATACCAGTCATCACTCTTGCTTTTATATGTGTGTTATATTGTAACGATGGCAACCCCTATCTACTCGAGCTGTTGGGTTGGCATCACTGACGCCGGAAGCCACCCCTCATCCCCCAATATCCGCCATTCTCGTTCTGGAAGGGCTGCGACGATTATCGCCACACGAGTGTAGACGATTTGTTGACGACGTAGTTCGCACGCTTGGCGCCAAATATTTTCGTTTTGTTTATTGTTTGAACGTCGCCACATTTGGATCGTTTTGGACGCTTGTTATCGCCGCATCATGTCTTTGATTTTATGTTGTTTGTTGTAAACGTTGCAGCGCACTAAAATTTGCAAGCGGACGTGCGTTTGACAAGTCTTCGAGCGCTAACCGAACGCTCGCGGGACACTCGGGACGACTTGTGCTGGGGACGTATTAACGCCACATCGAGAGTTGTTTTCCCGACGTACGTTTTTTGGAAACGCCGCCTTGAGGGAAATGCTTCGGAAAACGGCTTGGCGCCAAAATATTTGTGTTCCGTTTTATTGTTTTCAGCCACATTAGAATCGTTTGGCGGTTGTATCGCCGCATTCCAGTGTCGGACGATTTATTTTGTTTGTTGACTTTGCATCGCTCTAAAATAAACGCGTAGCGGACGTGCGTTTGACACGTCTTCGAGCCTACGAACGATCGCAAGGGATACCAAACATGCCATGAAGATATGGAGGCCGCCGAGAGTGTGTTTTTCCGAACGGTTGTTTGGAACCCGCCTTGAGGTAATCCCGAGAATAATTCCAGAACACGAGATTGCGGCTGTCCTCAAATGCTAAATCAGGAAACTACGGTCGCCGCTATCTCCGTCATATCCCGTCCGCTACTCAACGCTATCTTTATCCCAGGGGAGGATATTGTCCCTAAGCAACGATCCGGAAGACAAGACTAGTATCATAGTCGATGGACTGCAACGAAATCGCTGTTCTGGGGAACATTCACAACAGGGGTGGGTACGGATTACGCAAAATCATACGCTTTTATGCAGACCAAACTCCGAGGGCGCGGCCGCCCGGTGGGTATGTGACCAACTGGGTCGCGAGAGTCGACATTTCCTAGGAGGGGTGGAAAGAAGGCGTTAGAAGGAGCCTTTCCCTAGTGCATAGATTATGCGGACACCTTCGAGAAATGATGCGTAAAGACGAAAGCGTCAGGACGAAGCAATGACGCACATTACTACCGAACCACGAAAAAACTCTCCAGCTCGTGAGGAGGTGTCGCTTGGACGACCCCTGGCAGTCCCCGTCGCAGTGATTATCAGAGGACTGCCGGTGGAATTACAGTCCCAGGCTAAGAAGCTTCCGGTGGCATGTGCCCCGGATGAAGCTGTATACAGGGTTTCTTGGGCATTCCAGGACCAATTACCAGCCTCCTAGTACCCCAGTACAGCAAGGAGTCGGGACAAAGCCGAGGTACAAACAAGGTTTCGAGGCAGCGTGCTTCCTTAATAGAAACAGGACAGAAAAAGGCAAGATAGGAAGAAATATCTCGTGCATATGCGTGCCAGAGAGGAAGGGCACATAGCGAGAGACCCTGCCAAGGAGGCTAGGCAAGGAAAATCGGACCGGGGACATCAGATGGAGCCAGAAGAGTTGCCTGGATCTGCCAGAGGATTGGGCATCTAGCAGTTAACTGCTTTAAGAAAAAGAAAACAGAAACGTCCGTACCGAAATTAGTCCTGCCTGACCAGACTAAAAAGCCGTACATAAAGGAAGTGATTAATAAACCAGGAAATATGCTAACGAGGCTTATCTAGACACGGGCCAGAGCCAATGCAACCTGATAGCGCAGAAGACATCTAGGGACCTTAAACATGGGAATTACAATTCTTCATCAACGCCATCAGGGATTCACTACTCGGAGGAAGTTGTGCCTGGCCAAAGGAGTGTTTACTTCACATCACCGTTTGACGATGTCACCACGCACACAACGGCGCTGGTCCAGATAGTTCCCATGTGGGACATCGACATCCTGATAGGGCACCCATCACAACATGCAAGGGTGTTTCTCTGATGGATCCAGAGGGGAAATCGTCAGCTTTCAAAGCACGAGGGGGGGGGGGGGGTGGGGGGGGCGGCGCTGGTGGGGGGATGTGCCCATAAGGGGCAGGTGGGGACATCCTGAATTGGGCCAAGGTGGGGGTATGGGGGGGGGGGGGGGGGGGGGGGCAAGGTGTTTCTCTGGATGGTCAGGTGGGGGGGGGGGGGGGAAAAGCGTCAGGCTTATTCCAAGGGGGGGGGAAAGCTGATGACGTGGGGGGGGGGTTTCAAGACAGAGAAGAATCTTCTTCTTGACGCTGTCTGGAATTTCGCATAGTGTCCTAGCAAGACCCCGTTACTTGTTTAGGAGGCATAGTCACCAAAGTTGTTTAATTATGTTCTGGCCACCCGTTAGTAAATCCTAGAAGCCCGTTTTATTCTAGATGCTGGAGATTGGGTGCTTCGTAAACACACAGAAAAACCGCACCTCGATGCAATGTTGAGTGAGCACTACCGCATACATTGATGGCCCAGGCGCCCTTTTGAGCAGCGAGGAACCCCACCTGACTGTCCACAATATTGGCCAGGAGGCAATAACTTGGAGTCGAGGTCAGTTGCTGACTAGGGCTCTTGAGTGTGAAGGAGCCCCGAAACACCTGGTCCCCTCCAACGTTGTAAGTACGCTATGCTATTCTGTAGAGCCAACCGACTTGGATGTTGGAAACATCAGTACGCAGGAGATGAAGGGGTTATTAGAGGTACTAAATGCTTTTAGTTCATGTTTTGAAAGTGCGACTTCTGACCTCGGATGTACACATCTTGGGAAGATGGTAATTAAGACAAGTTCGGATAGGCCGGTGTATCATAAGCCATACAGGTTATCATTTTCTGAGAGAAAAGTTGTCCAAGATAAAGTTAATGACCTACTAGCCAACGGAATAATTAGAGAATCGGATTCAGACTATGCTAGTCCAGTAATTCTAGTTAGTAAGAAGACCGGTGATTATAGATTATGTGTCGACTACAGAGCACTTAACGCCATTACGATCAAGGATAGATTTCCATTGCCTCATATAGATGATCAAATCTGTAAGTTAGCTGGTAAAATGTACTTTACCAGTTTAGATTTAACTCAGGGTTACCATCAGATTCCTATTGCAGAGGAATCAATATCGAAGACAGCGTTTATCACTCCAGATGGACAGTACGAATATCTGCGTATGAGTTATGGATTGGCCAACGCACCATCAGTTTTTATGCGGACGATTAAGAAGGCTTTGAGTAAAGTACCGAAAGAGAGTATTCTAGTTTATATGGATGACATATTGATCCCATCATCCTCGATTGAGGAAGGCTTAGTTTTATTAAGGATGGTATTGGAACTCTTGGCCGATGCGGACCTTAAAATTAATCTTAGCAAATGTTCTTTTCTACAACAAAAGATTAACTACTTAGGTCATGAAGTTACCAATGATGGTGTGGCTCCGGGACTTGGTAAAATTTTAGCTGTAGAACAGTTCGAAGCTCCGACCAATGCACATGGCATCCGCCAATTCATTGGGTTGGCTAGTTTATTTTAGGAAGTTCATTAAAGGGTTCGCTACAATAGCTCGTCCCCTAACAGAACTCACAAAGAAAGATTTTGTGTGGGAATGGGGCCCTACACAGGTTCAAGCTTTTGAAACATTAAAATCTGCGCTAGTTTCCCGCCCTGTGTTAGCTATTTATGATAGAGAACTAGTCACTGAACTCCATACAGATGCAAGCAAGTTAGGTCTTGGTGGAATCCTTATGCAATATCAGCCAAACAAAGAAATTAAGCCTGTAGCATACTTTAGTCGAGTCACATCGAAGGAAGAAGCGTGTTATCACAGTTACGAACTCGAAACACTAGCGGTTGTTGAGTCTATTAAACGCTTTCGCATATATCTAGTGGGTATTCACTTTAAAGTGATTACGGATTGTTCGGCAGTTAGATCAACCTTCGTGAAAAAGGATATGATACCACGTATAGCTCGTTGGTGGCTAATGATACAGGATTATGATATGGAAATAGAGTACCGGCCCGGTAATCGAATGCAGCATGTAGATGCGTTGAGCCGCAACCCTGTGCCTTTAGAAACTACTGTAAACATGATTGAGGCGGATGATTGGTTACTTACCTTACAATTACAGGATCCGAAAATTACTGCAATTATAGAACAGCTGAAAAGCGGTACAGCAAATAAAGACATTAAAAATGACTTTGGCATGAAAAATGGGAAATTGTATCGCAAGACGTTAATGGGTGAAAGGTTGGTCGTCCCCAGCATGGCTAAGTGGACGTTGATAAGGAAGTTCCATGATGATATAGGTCATCCCGGACTCAACCGGTGTGAACAACTAATTAAGAGTGAGTTTTGGTTTCCCAAAATGACAAGATTTATAAAGAAGTATGTGGGAGCGTGCATAAATTGTGCTTTTGCTAAGGGTCAATATGGCAAGAAGGAAGGTAGGCTTCACACCATACCTAAGCATGATGTTCCAATGAACACCATTCATGTAGACCACTTAGGGCCATTTTCTAAAAGTAAACAGGGTAATAATTATTTACTAGTAGCTGTGGATTCATTTTCAAAATTTGTGTTTGCATTCCCTACACGCACTCTAAGGTCCGTAGAGACTATAAGAAAACTTAAGGAGATGTTTAGTAGTTTTGGGATCCCTACTAGGGTAATTTCAGATAGAGGGAGGTCATTTAGCAGTAGACATTTCAGACAATTTTCAATTGAAAAAAAGTTTAAACATATCCTTAATGCGGTTGCAACCCCTAGAGCAAACGGTCAAGTAGAAAGAATGAACAGGATCTTGTTAGATGCCATGCGAGCCACAGACATGGACGCACGATCTTGGGATCTGAGTGTACCTGACATTGTTTGGGGCATCAATAATACCATTAGCGCCAGCACTAAATGCACTCCATTTCAGTTGATGTTCGGTCACAGTAGTAATTTGTTGGGTGACTTACACGAGCAAGATAGAAGAATTGACTCTCCGGAGAGAGAACGTTTATTAACGGAACGAAGGAATGAGGCCAGGAGAGCTATGGAAGTAGCTGCTCAACGTATGAAGGAACAGTATGATAGGCGTCGCAAGGAAGCACGCAGGTATAAATTAGGAGATCTTGTACTATGGAAACATGGTGGGGTACAAGGCGGAGCAGGAGTCAACCACAAAGTAGACCCAGTGTATAGTGGGCCATATAAAGTAACTAAAGTTCTCTCGGGTATTGACCGTTACGAGATAAGGAGCATTAAAGGGATGCGAGGTTACAAGAAGTTTGTGGTTTTGGCAGCGCCAGATGCCTTGAGGCCTTATAAAGGTGTACCTGATGGGTCCAGTGACTCCGACAGCCAGGGAAGTGATGTGGATAGAGATGACTTAATAGACCTTCTTGAAGGTTAGCAATTGATTATTGCTTGATCATATTGTATGTTATTTATGTAAATCAATGTATATTATTTATATCTATTCATACATTTACTAACAAACTATATTATATATGGATATATGTACATATATATATATATTTATTACATATTATATATATTATTTATTGTTGTACAAGATTGTGGGTAGCACATATGTTGCAGCACCGCATTTTGTATGGCCTAGCCTCTGAGGATGGCAGTTTACTGTTGTACAAGATTGTGTGTAGGGTTGTTGCAGCAGCACATGGTAATGTGCCTAGCCTCTGAGGATGGCAGTTTACTGCATCACATGCTAGTGCGCGACATGGCCTCTGAGTGATGGCAGTTGTGCGGGAGCACATGGTAATGTGCCTAGCCTCTGAGGATGGCAGTTTACTGCATCACATGCTAGTGCGACATGGCCTCTGAGTGATGGCAGTTGTGCGGGAGCACATGGTAATGTGCCTAGCCTCTGAGGATGGCAGTTTACTGCATCACATGCTAGTGCGACATGGCCTCTGAGTGATGGCAGTTGTGCGGGAGCACATGGTAATGTGCCTAGCCTCTGAGGATGGCAGTTTACTGCATCACATGCTAGTGCGACATGGCCTCTGAGTGATGGCTTTATGATGCAATACCCTGTTGGGGTGTGTTATTGGGAAATAACGGTCTACGCTCATATGTAATTAGCCTGTTGTGACGGCTTTATGAAACTATGTGCCATTTGGTATGGCTAGAATGGAATGGTGAATGCACCTATACCTATATGTTAACAAGTGTAGAGTATGTATGTTATGGAACTGTGTCCCACTTGTGAATAGTTGTATGAGGTGGTAAGCATACATCATATGAGCCAACAAGGTGTAACGGCTGTATGAGACTGCTTCCCATCTTGTGGGAACTGGATAGTATGTGTAGCTTTTCTTGGCTACTGACAGTGTTGGTGTGGGGTGTCACCGTGGTGCTGAAAGATTCATCATGGGGTGATCTACTACAGACCAATACTGAAACTGGAAGGTGATCAGAGTAACGCTGTATTATAAGTCACTACTGGGTGGCTATTGGTGGTGTTATTCTGGTCACTTTTCAGTACCCCTTCTAATGTTTCTAGTTAATCATTCCTTGTTATTCTTTTTTTTGTTGTGAGGTCACAAACTAAATGCAGGATGCCGAGTGTAACGATGGCAACCCCTATCTACTCGAGCTGTTGGGTTGGCATCACTGACGCCGGAAGCCACCCTCATCCCCCAATATCCGCCATTCTCGTTCTGGAAGGGCTGCTGTGCTAACGTTACCTGGCCTCCCCTTTGCTTTTATAATTATTGTAGTAAACACTTGGATTGTAATTAGCTTGATGTAAATAAAGAGTTTTAGAGATAAAAGAAAGTGTCCTCTTTACAATATTTACTTAAGCATTGTGTGTATGTCACATTTTCATCAACATTATATGTTTTGGTCATTCGATTAAGCACAATGTTAACAATTTTAAAGGGAAATTGGTCTACCTAGGTATATTTTTATTTATTTTTTGTATTATATATTAAGTATCCTTTTGTCTGTTATTGTTCCTAACAAAATAAAATAAAATAAAATAGAAAATGTATTGGTGAATTTGCAGAAACGAAAATGTATCAGATTGACATTGATACATGGTGTAACAAAACATGATGTACAAGCGGGAAACCAGTGAATCTACATCATATTTGGAGTCGATTTCGTGGAATAAAATTTTTGACATGACCCATAGATTTCGAGAAAATTGAGTAAAAAGGATTTTTTTTAAATTTTGACAAATTGTTATCAAATATCATTTATTTAGTCAAATTAATACCATCCACAAAGAAAACATTAGCAAAAGTGAGATTATGTTTAAAAATTGTGTTATTTTTTTAGATTTTCATATTAATACTTCATGTGTGATGCCTTGGACTGATACTGAAGCGTTGGACTGATCATCTTGCCTTCATGTAATAAAATGATTAAGATATGATAAGATCTCTTCTGAGAAGAAAAAAATAATTTTAAAGCTCGTATTACACATTCGTCTCCAAATGTGTCGCTGAAGCGTGAGGCTGATCACCTTGCCTTCGCGTAACAAATGGACGAGATTCACTATAATTGCACTCGGTGTACCGATGCAGTGCCCTATGCACCGTCGGGTGCGGACAAAGGGGTGTTTTATTATTATTGTTTGTATAAATCTCACTAAGGATGTGCCCGCTATGACGGGACACCCTGTAGATTGAGGAAAAGTCCCGAATTATATATATATACGGTGTACGCAATTAGAACGCATCCTTTGCATCTTCGCACATGTTATTAAGGGTCGTAAAAATGAAATTGTTGCAATTTACTCAAAAGATTACTTCCCTTATCCGCACAGATACAGCCATAGACAAGGTTTTTAATGCCGATCCGCAATCGGCGCACAAAATTTGAAGAGCGCGCTTTTGCGGTTGCGGGCCCAATGGCTTGAAATGCTCTCCCACCAGAAGTGCGCAACTGCGAGAGTGAAGTGATGACCCTTTGTCCTCTTTTAGACCGCAGTAACCCGTGTAAGTGTATTGAGGTGCGGAATCTTCGTGTCATTACTTTTTCTAAATAATTTACTCTGCAAGGCAGATCTTAATGTATTATAAATCAATGGTCTCAATGCTTCGTTGCTAGACTATTCTTATTTACCTACTCCCCTAATAATTAATATCACGCAAAGCCACAGCAAAGCGTGGGTTCAGCTAATTTCCTATAAAAATTGACCAACACTAGGAAGGTTAACACAAAACATAGATAACCTTAGCGATGCAATAAGCATATTATAATATAGCGTGCTAGTTGTATGTTTAAGGCCAAAGAATTTCACATCAATAAGACCCTTTTTTTTCAAGTAGGCACTAGAAAAATATTATAAAATATATGTGTTCTGATAAACAACATTTTGAGTGTGTCCAAATACTTGTAGACAAAAACTGGACTTCACCCATTACGGGCTGACAATGAGGAAATCCACTGCTACCCGGAATTGAATTTTAAAAATGCTTTCGTGTAGACGCGAATATTTAAAAATTTTGAAGTGGGATGAAATATCCCAAAAACACACGCAAAAATCGCCGTCAGCTTGCATAGATTTTTGACAGTTTTACTGGCTGGAGAAATACCATGGCCTTAAACAACCCGTTTTATGACGTCACTCCTGCAAAAATGACGCAGTTAGTACATAGTGGTATTTAGCGCGGTATTTGAAATGTGCAACTTTAAAAAATCGTATCTTCATCAATAACTTAAAAAAAAATATTAAATATATTTTTTTTGTTTAGTTAAAATAGTAAGTTTTATAGAAAAAAAATACTTTAGAAAAACAGTGGATTCCCTCATTACAATCTGACATCTCAACAGAGACGAGAAGCTTGGAAGGGAAAATGGATATCTAGGCGTTTCCCGGGCTTATGGCCGGTCATCGGCTGGGTTAAGTGGCCACTTGATGTGTTTACAACATTCCTCATTTTGCCTAGTATTTGATATCCATATCTGACAAATTATCAGAACAAGTATATATACAGTGAAATGGCGCGACGCTTTCACATGTGAACAGTGAACACTCTCTCTGTCATCTATTGAGAAAAATTGCTAAGCCATTTTAGCAAAACCTTTATGATTGTAAGATGAGATTCTTACCGAATTATATCACCTACTAGGAAACGCCTAAAGATGAATCTTCAAATAGTTATTCTTATAACTTTTACCAGCTAATTTTTATAACATTTTATAAATTTACAACGGGTGAAATCCAGTTTTTGTTTTCAAGTATTTGGACACACACAAAATGTTTTATTTAAAAATTAGCTGGTAAAAGTTATAAGCATAACAAATTGAAGAGTCATCTTCAGGCGTTTCCTAGTAGGTGATATAATTCGGTAAGAATCTCAACTAGCAATCATAAAGGTTTCTGCTTAAATGCTTGGCAATTTTTCTCAATGGATGACGGAGAGTGTTCACATGTGAAGCGTCCGCGCGACATTATTACTGTATATTGGCAGATATGAATATCAAATACTAGGCGAAATGGAGCATATTGTAACACATCAAGCTACTTAACTTTGTCGATGACAGGCCAAAAGCCCGGGAAACGCCTAGATATCCATATTCCCTTCCAAACTTCTCGTCTCTGTTGAGATGTCAAATTGTAATGTATTGTTTAAATTTGGCAACGGACACAGCAACCCTTGGTATCTACTGTCATTAGACTGGCTGGGCTATATACTACGCACGCCTCCCGAGAGCCGCCACCATGCTTGCCTATCTTGGCATGGCAAGGTCCTGGTCGTCCACTGTTGACAATTGAGCTGCGGGACGTGGACTTGACTTGGGAGAAGTTTGTGGATTCCATATGCTCCGCATGGGAAGCGGATATGGTATGATGATAAAGATGATGACCGGTCTACTAGCATTCATTCTTAAGTGCGACTTTTGTAACAAAAGTCATTAACTTTAAGATTAATACAATATAAATGGTAGTTGCTGAGAGCTTCCATTGTCCACGGGGTATGTCGGTGAATTTGCAAACGATCGCAAGCAAGAATTTCACAATTCTTTTATTATTTTTACATAAAGCATCCTCCGCTGTGAGATGTAATACGAAGATTGCCGGTTACTGTAACCCTAGCGTGACTGGCAAATATTTCTGTATTTTGTAACCCCAGAGAGAATGCACATTATTCATAATTGGATAACTCATTTTGTGATGTTTTTTGAAAGAAATGCGAATATGACTGTATGTAAGATTATAGTAAAAGGAGACAGATTTAAAGCAGGTTGAAGAATTTGTGTCTTTGGAAGTATGTTTACAAGGAGACGGAAATGGGATTGAAGGACATTGAGAAAGGAAACAGAGGTTTATTGGATGCCTTAAAATCCATAGTGGCAAATAAGAAACTTCAATTGGCAGTAACACAACGGAGTTCTGCTACCAACCCTTATGTATGGTAGGGAAGCGTGGTATTGGAAAAAGAAGGATGAAAGTAGACTGAATGCTGTTGAAATGTCATTCTCTCTGTGTGGTAAGACTATGTATGATAGGTGTACAAATGTTCCAAAATTAGAGCAGAGTGCAAGGCTGAGATAAGCATTATCCACAAAATTAACCTTTTACGATGGTTTTCGTCATGTGGAGCGAATGATGATGAAAGAACGCTAAAAGAATATAATGATGCGACTGTGCCTGGATGTAGAAAGACATGGCATGATCAAGTAAAACAAGTGCTTGAAAGTTGGGCATGTAAGAAGTCGGAAATAATTGACATGCGTGCATGAGAAGATGTTTGAATGGGGAGGAAGCAAGAGAAGTATGCCAGGACAGAGTGGTGTGGCGTTCTATCCTCTCTGCATATCCCTTCGGAGAAATGGCGTGACGGTTAGTTAGTTAGTTAATCTACTTATTGGTACTAGAATTTGTGCAATGTTACTTTATCTGCAGTACTAATGGAAAATTTTTGTGAGAAAAAAAATTTTTTTTTCAAGCTCAGATTAAAAAGTCACAATCGACTACAAGTACTCGTATAATGTAGATTCACCAGTTTTCGAGTTGTACTACGGGTTATGTTAGTCCGTGTGTTTAATGGACCCCACTCGGTTAATAGATGGTTAAGCCACCTGATTGCAGAGGTACAAGTTAGCAATCTTCAGACCAGTTCAAAGTAGAGTTAACAGCGCGCTGGGCATCACTAATAACTTGTAGTAATCGAATATTTAAATAATATAATAACGTATTCGGTTAGAAAAATATCAGTTATTTTTACATTCAATTTTTTTTTGTATCACTTATACTTCTATTGTTACTACTACTTCTAATCTCCCTTATCCGCACCCAATGGTGCATAGAGCACTGCATCAGTACACCAAGTGCAATGTATCTTAATCATTTGTTAAATGTAGGCAAGATTTATTTTAACAACCTCAAACAGCCATGAGGCCCAATTTACAGAGGGTTAAAACGTCACCAAACACCCAGGCTTGAGAAAAAAAATAGCTAACTAACTACCCATTCATCACGGCCAATTCCCCGTAGGGGTACGCAGAGAGGCTTAGACCGCCATACCACTCTGTGCAGACATACTTGCCTTTGCGTCCTCTACATTCAAACATCCCTCATCATGCACATAAGCCGATTATTCCGATTTTTTCACATGGCCACTATTCAAGTATCTACTTGTCGTGTCTTTCCTCGGCCTTCCGCGTCTTCTACATGTAAGGCAACCTTGCATTTAAACTTTCTTTTAGCCGTTCTTTTCATCACTCATTCGCTCCACATGACCGAACCATCGTAAAAACTCCCATTCTTAATTTTTGTGGATAAATGCTTATCTCAGTTTTATTTATTTGCACTCTGCTCTAAATTTGGACATCTTGATACACCTATCATACATAGTCCTTACCACACAGAGAGATGAACATTTCAACAGCATTTCAGTCTACTTCATCCTTCTTTTTCCAACACCAACGCTTCACTACCATACATAAGGGTTGGTACCAGAACTAACTCCTGTTGTGTACTACCTGATTCCAAGCTCCTCCGTTTTTCGCTTCTTTTGACAAGTTCTTGAATGCCACTTTTGTATTTGAGTATCCAATAAATTTTTTTTCATAATTGATCATATTATGTAATATTTTTCCATATTTTATGGGCTTTCCTTACAACCTTTTTGTAAATCCCTTAATATTATTTTTTCAAACATTCTTCTGTTCCTCCTCATCCCCCTTTTCCCTTCCTTTCTTATTATTTTAGGGCACTAGTGTATGTGTGTAAACACCGTGTCCCACGATGATCAACCGCGAAACTCCGGAGGGTGATTGTTCATGGTATTCTGAGAAAAAAATCCGTATAAAGTTTTTTTGATCCGGGCATTTCCAATAATTAATTTTAAAAATAGTATTCATAAAAAGCGACGAGTGTAATACTGGCTTCTGTTTGAAGTGCTAGCGGCGGCGGGGTCTATTGGGCGGGGAGGAGTGGGGGTCCGCTCTTGGTACGGCCTTGTACGGACATTCAAAAAATTCGAATTTCATATCTGAACTAGTGAAGTTTCCAAATTCTTCGCGCTTATTGGTGCAGGTCCACGTGGTGTGAGCCAGTTCAAAAATTGACGGTAATTACACGCGTGAATTTTTATTCATATTTTAATATTTTTTTTTAAGAAATTAGAATTGAGTTTTTTGAAAAACCTTATTTTACGATTTTTTCTCAGAATATCATGAATAATCACCCTCTGGAGTTTCGCGGTCTCATCGTTGGACACGGTGTATATAACATCAACTATTACTTCTCAAAACCCGTTATTGGTCATGCTAATTAATGTTCCAGAACTTATATTCTTGTACTCTGTAACGACTGTGTTTGTTTTGCAAATATATATTATATCTATGTATTTTTTAAATAAACGAATATCTTCTTAACCAGCTATTACCACCTCTAGTACAGGAAAATTGTAGCATACAATATTCAATACAGGATAGTATGCACTTGACCGCGACTCGGACAAGTTAACCTTATCTCGCGAACTGCGGCTAACTTAACCGCTGTCGGACGGCTAGCGTAACCATCGGGGAATAATACCATCGGGTAACATAACTATCAGCTAATATTACCATCAGGTTAAAACGTGACTATCGGGGTAAAGTAACCATCGGGTAACATAAACTATCAGGTAATACTACCGACGGCAAACGAGACTATCGTGTAAAGTAACCATCGGGTAACATAATTAATAGCTAAAATAAACCGTCGGTCGGCAAACGAGACTTTTGGGTAAAAAAAACCATCGGGTAACATAACTATCGGCTAATATTACCGTCGGCAAACGAGACTGTAACGTAACCATCGGAATAAACATAACTATATCAGTTTTATAAAACCGTCGGCAAACGTGACTATCGTGTAAAGTAACCATCGGGTAACATAACTATTAGCTAAATAAGCCGTCGGCAAACGAAACTATCGGGTAACATAACTATTCAGCTAAATAAGTCCGTCGGCAAACGAAACTATCGGGTAACATAACTATCAGCTAAATAAGCCGTCGGCAAACGAAACTATCGGGTAACGTAACCACCGGGTGGCATAACTATCGACTTATAAAATCATCGGCTAACATAGTCATCAGTTAATTTAAACATCGGGTAATGTGATCGTCTGGTAAATCAACCATCGGGTAATATAACCGTTGGTTTATGCATTATGGAATAAAACTTTCTTCGGAAAATTGAGTAAGATTTTTTTTCGATTTTTTTTTTGCAAATTAACTATTTAACTAACTAAACATCACGCCATTTCCCTGTAGTTTAGGCAGAGAGGATAGAGCGCCATACCACTCTGTCCTGACATAATTTCTTTGCTTCCCTAACAATTTATACATCTTCTCATGCACATGCAGTCATATTACACATTGGACTCAAATTATGGTGTAGATTCACCAGTTTTCGGGTAGTACTATGAGTTTTTTTACCCCATGTATATTGTGTTTCCATATGTCATAGACCTGTTAAGTTAACACTAGACAAGCCATTTCAAAGAGAACTGTCCAAATTTTATGTTCCATTGCATTTTGCAGTTAAATTTTAATCATTCTGTTCCCCTCTAACTAGTTGAGATTGATTCAATTGCAACCCAATCTGTCCCAGGACAATGACATGACGAGGAACGGAAGAAAATATCCTATCCATGTAGAATAAACATCAATTTGTGATGCCTGTGTTATATATTTTTAATGAAATTGTAATGTTTTTTATCTCAATCTTATCTTCGTCGAAAATTATAGAAAGGTAAGATTTTTTTAAATTTTCACAATAAACAATTTTACAATAAAAAACTAAAAATTAAACAATTTAAAAAAAAAACAAATTTGTCCTGATAAACTGTTAACTGGAATCCATATGCTCCACATAGGGAGCGGATATGATATGGTGATTATGATGATGATGAAACTGTAGTTATTGCTGATTGATTGATATGGCATTTATTTTGTAGAACTCCATGATATCTTATGTTAAAATCAAAAACGATTTTTTTGGTTCTACGTGATTTTATTATCAAGTTAGTGACAATTGTTTCGCCTTCTAAGGGCATTATCAAACTGGACAGCAAAATATTGCAGTTTAGAGTGCCTGGATGTAGAAGTCGAGGAAGGCCGAGAAAGACATGGAATGAAGTTTAAAAACAAGTGCTTGAAAGTGGGCATGTAAGAAGTCGGAATAATCGACGTGCGTGCACGAGGAGATATATGAATGTGGAGGAACCAGAGAAGTATGCCAGGACAGAGTGATGTGGCGTTCTATCCTTTCTGCCTAAATGGCGTGATGGTTAGTTAGTTAGTTAGTTTTAGTTTAGAGTGCAAAATAGAAGTCATCATCATTATACTATATCCGCTCCCTATGTGGAGCATATGGATACCACAGACTGCCTTCAGGACAAGCGATAGGCCGCCAACTCCCAAGTCAAGTCCGCGTCCCGCAGCTCTGACGCAAGCTGCCGACGAATTGTCAACAGTGTAAGACCAGGACGCCAAGAACCTGATGTCCTGTAAAATAGGCAAGCATGGTTAATGCCCTCTAGATAGATACATGTTGTAATTATTTTTTAGCAAAATTTAAAAAAATACGTGATAGTCAAAATAATGAAATAATAAATATTGCAATACCTACCTACAGTAGATAAAAATTAAAGATATTTAAAAGAAAACAAATTAATAATTTAAAAAAATATATTTACACGTATTTAGCATAATATTTTATTGCATAGTGGCACCAAAAAAAGTAAAATTTTCATATGAATATTTCTTGATCTGACATAAGCACGCAGTTTTTTAAACAGTTTTCGTTGTATACGGGACCGTTTTCAGACTGCATAGAAAACTGCGCAGAAAACTGTCCCGTATATAGCGGGCTTTAGTATTTTCATCTGCAAAGAAAAATATTTCAACGATAGGGTAGCAAACAAACCCACAAAAATACCCACAAACCCTGTGGGTATTTTTTATTAATGTAAATATTGATGTTGTTTAAATATTCATGTTTTTTTATTATTAATTTGTTTTCTTTTAAATGTCTTTAATTTAAACTGCTGCACTGTAATATTTATTGTGTCATTATTTTGACTATCACGTATTTTAAAAGAAATTCTAAAAAATTAAAACATGTAAAGGGCACCAACCATGCTTGCCTATTTTACAAGGCATCAGGTTCTCGGCGGCCTGGACGTCCACTGTTGACAATTCGCCGGTGGTTCGCGCCAGAGCCGCGGGACGCGGACTTGACTTAGGAGTAGGCACGGGAGCTGGCGGCCGATCGCTTGGCCTGGAGGCAGTTTGTGGAATCGATATTCTCCACATAGGATGATAATGAAAAGACACTAAGAACTAACTAACTAACTAATCATCACGCCATTTCCCCGTAGGGGAAGGCAGAGAGGATAGAACGCTATACCACTCTGTCCTGACAGACTTCCTTTGCTTCCTCTACATTCATACATCTTCTCATGCACATACGCCGATTATTCCGACTTTTCACATGTCCACTTGTCGTACTTGGTCATGCCATGTCTCTCTCGGCCTTCCTCGGCTTGTACATCCAGGCACACTTGCATTTAAACTTCTTTTGGCCGTTCTTTCATCACTCATTCGCTCCACATGACCAAACCATCGTAAAAGGTAAATTTTGTCGATAATGCTTATCTCAGCCTTGCACTCTGCTCTAATTTGGACATTTGTACACCTATCATACATAGTCTTACCACACAGAGAGATGACATTTCAACAGCATTCAGTCTACTTTCATCCTTCTTTTTCCAACACTATGCTTCACTACCATAAACACCGTTTGATTAAATAAATATATAAGATAAATATTTAAGTATCTTCTATTTTTCATGCACCTAGCATAGAACATTGGCGGGCTTATTGTTTTAAAGGCGTTTTCTTCCAGCCTCCTTTTTAATTGGTTTTTTGTATCCAGCGGCATTGACCATCAAACCAGATGATCGCGAAGGTCAAGCCAAGTATAATGAACTCGGGGAACCTTGGTTCACGTCCAAGATCGGAATATTTTAACTTCAAGCCGTTCGCACAGATGTCGCAAACTATCGACTGGTTTTTAATTTATTTGGTTATTATCATTAATAAAGTTATTTATTGATGATGATAGCAAAATTATTATTACAACAAGGAATTACCCGAGAGCGGACACCTAATTAAATATCACCAAAAATAGAAAAATACAGGGTGTAGCAAAACTCGTAGTAAAACCGGAAAACTAATGAATCTACATCATATTTGGAGACGATTGTGTAATATGACTTTTTAATCTGAGCAAAAGTTTTCATAAGTAGGTATGGCAAATTCTTATTGAAACGCGTTTTTTTAATTTTGTTTTCTTTATGGATATCATTAATTTGACTAAATATATGATATTTGATAACAATAGGTAGCCTATTTGACTAGAACCTGATGCCTTGTAAATGCCTATTTTACAAGACATCAGGTTCTCGGCGTCCTGGACGTCCACTGTTGGCAATTCGTCGGCAGTTTGCGTCAGAGCCGCGGCTCGCGGACTTGACTTGGGAGGATGGCCTGGAGGCAGTTGTGGAGTCCATGTGCTCCACACAGGGAGCAGATATGGTATGGTGATGATTATGAATATTAGTGACGTGGGCGCGGAATGCGCGCGCATCCGAGAGTTTACGAAATTCCTCAACTGTCAAATCACAGTTAGTTCGGTTATCAATTTGAGCAAGTGTTGTCCACTTTACTGGGTCAAGTCAGTCAACACACACACACACACACACACACCCATACTTACCCCTCGTAAGCAAAAGTCGCGTATATAACATTTTTTAGATATTAGTTTTTCTCGAGAATATTATTCTTTCTTAAACAGGGTGTAACCAAACGCGGAAAACCAGTGAATCTACATAATATTTGGAGTCGATTTTGTTGAAAATTTTTTTTTATTTGAACCATCGTTTTCGAGAAAATTAAGTACGAAGTTGAATTTTTTTTGTTGAAAGTTGTCATAATAATAATAATATAAGTTTATTTCGTATCATCTTTAATACATTAAAACAAAAAAAATAAAAAAAGAAGAAGAAATATAAGATCAAAATCAAATATCTTTTGGATTTGCATTAAAATCCCCTAAAATAAGGACATGATCGACTTCCCTTACTTCTATTGCAGAATATGATTCACCTAGCATACTTGTTGTGGCGGGCAACAATGACGCGCCGACGGCCGCCGACGACCGCCGACAATGACGCGACGAAGGAAGACGAACACGTACGAAGGCGTACAAACTTACGACGAGAATCCCTCCGGCTCGCCTCGTGATCGCACGCGTCTCTAAGACACATTATTCCCGCCAACTCTCGAGAATTTAAAATCATTGTTTTATTAGCCATTCTTCAACATTCTTTTTCTTTCATTTAAGTGTTAGCATCAGTAGTTAGTTTTAGTGAATAAACCATTGTAAAAAACGTAAGTACCTGTTTTACTCTCTCTCTTTCTGTGCACCCACATCAATCTGTACTACTTAATTGGCCACCAACTAGGTGAAACCAAACTGTTGATTCTCCCAAATTGTCAGGTTGATTCACAGGCACAGATACAGATATACACATTAAAAATTTCGTCCCTTACATAGTACTTGAAGTCCTTTGATCCTTGTACTTTTGAAATTAATTAAAGAATAATGACTAAACACATTCTGTCTCACAAGTAAAGCCACAACACCGTTTGGTTTTCCTATGAGAATTATCTCCGAAGTATCCACAGCTGATGTGCCAAACGCTACGAATTCTGGGTGGATAGTGTCCAAATAACTGAGATCATGGGGCAGAAACCACGTTTCTTGCAGTGTCCAGCTTTTCGCAGATGACCCTTATGCCTTTGCTTGATCGTTTGACCGACTTGCAGTTGAAGGTGGCCATGTAATGCTATGTTCTAATATTCTTTACGCCTGCAGGATCCCGCCGTCCTGGCAGACCGTCGATGTACTAGGCGGAGGTGACTACTTTCCCTTATAAGAAGATATGTGTGTGAAAGAGACTGTGTGTGAGGGTGACAGAAGATGTACGAACGTGTGTGTGTATGTAGTATGTCTGCTGTGTGCCAGTCATTCCAAGCTAGAGCTCTGAGGAGCGTAGACAGTTAAACTTGTATTATAATAAACCCGTCAATATTGTCACAGTCGTGTATTCCTTATTCCCCCATACCAATACATCACACCTTATCAACACCTAATGTTGCATAGGGCACTGCATCGAAGTGCGTTGTATCTTGATCTTTTTTTTTACATAAAGGTAAGCTGATCAGTCATACGCCTCAGTACCAGTCCAAGTACAAAATGTTCATATGAAAATCACATGTAAAAATTCGATCTCACAAGACAATTTATTTCCCCTATTTTCTTCCTTTCCTTCTCACAAACCCACCCTTTCCCTTCTCACAGCTTAATTTAATGTTAAATGTTTCTTTTTTTTTTTTTTTTTAATTTATATAAATTATTTCATAATTTGTACTATTTGTTACAATAATATGTCCATAGTACATTACAATCTTTCACGCTGAATTTGTCTAAATTGGTTGGAAGAAATTGCTATCTGGCAATAAACCCGCCTTACATTTGTATGTACGTACTCGTATATATATATTTTTAAATAAATTTATCAAGATACTACGCAAATCAAATAGATAGGGAAAGTTGTAGTAAATGACTCATTGAATTATTTTATAAATTCAAAAAAAAATTTTTTTGTAGATTGAATGCACTTGAAATGTGATCTCTCAGGCGAATGTGTGGTTAAACCATGTATGATAGGTGCACTAATGTCGAAATAAGAGCAGAATGCGCGGCCGAGATGAGCATTATCGACAAAATTAAGAAAGGTCTCTTACGGTGCGTGGTCGGTCATACGGAGCGAATGGATGATGAAAGAACGGCTAGAAGAATATATGATGCGACAGTTGCCTGGATGTAGAAGTCGAGGAAGGCCGAGAAAGACATCGCATGATCAAGTAAAACAAGTAGGCATCTAAGAAGTCGGAATAATCGACGTGCGTGCATGATAAGATGTATGAATGTGGAGGAAGCAAGAGAAGCATTCCAGGACAGAGTGGAGTGGCGTTCTATCCTCTTTGTTAGTTAGTCCATTTATTTTCGAAAGGCCGAGAAAGACATGGCATGATCAAGTAAAACAAGTGGGCATGTAAGAAGTCGGAATAATCGACGTGCGTGCATGATAAGATGTATGAATGTGGAGGAAGCAAGAGAAACATTCCAGGACAGAGTGGTGTGGCGTTCTATCCTCTTTGTTAGTTTGTTAGTTAGTCAATTTATTTTCTTTTGCTTGGGACGTATTTGATGTACGCGGCTCTTCCTTACGACGCCTGTGTGCGCACACACACCAACACTGGCATTCTGTCTTCTAGGCCCGAGTACCGTTAGCTTACTTACTGCCACAACGTCATCCAGTCAAGTCGATACGCTCGCGAGCGGCGGTACTGCTCTAACTGTAAACACACGTCACAAAGTCGAAAACAAAAGTTTTTTTTTTGTAAAATTAAATTACTTGCACCGGTATAATACTGTACCGTTTTTTAAGTCTCAGTAAAAAAATCATATTTATTTAAGCTTACAAAATGCGGTGATGTTTAAATTGTTATTAATTTTATAATTTAAAGTTTTTTTATGGAAAAACCTAGTAAGTATGCGAATTTTAAATACAATACAATTTTTATGTTGAATTTATGGATAGATGCATAGGGCATTTAAAACTAACTTACTAACCATCACGCCATTTCCCCGTAGGGGTAGGCAGAGAAGATAGAACACCATAACACTCTGTCCTGACTTACTTCCTTTGCTTCCTCTACATTCATACATCTTCTCATGCACATACGACTTTTAACATGTACACCCTTGCATTTAAACATCTTTTAGCCGTTCTTTCATCACTCGTTCGCTCCACATGACCAAACCACCGTAAAAGCCCTTTCTTAATTTTGTCGATAATGCTTATCTCAGCCTTGCACACTGCTCTAATTTGGACATTTGTACACCTATCATACATAGTCTTACCACACAGAGAGATGACATTTCAACAGCATTCAGTCTACTTTCATTCTTCTTTTTCCAACGCCACGCTTCACTACCATACATAAGGGATGGTACCAGAACTCCGTTGTGTACTGCCAATTTAGCTTCTTATTTGCCACTATGGATTTCAAGGCACCATTAACTCTGTTTCCTTCTCTCAATGTCCTTATCCACATTTCCGTCTCTTGTAAACATACTTCCCAAGTGTTTTGACTTATTTTCGATAAATACACAAATTAATGTAATATTCACCACTGACATCTTAACCGAGAAAGGAATATGGATGTCTACTATTACTACTTCTTCTTTCCCTTGACCGCACCCAATGGTGCATAGGGCACTGCATTGGTACGTCAAGTGCAGTTTATGTTTATATATTACATGATAATTTTATAACGTGAAGCACCGCTTCATTTCACTGTCTCTATTTAGTAACAAAACTCCAGGTACAACCCGAAAACTGGTGAATCTACATCATATTTAGAGTTGAATGAATAATACGACTTTTTAATTTAAGCTTAAAAAAAAAATTATCTTAAAAGTTTTCAAAAGTACCGCGGATTAAGCAAAATTACATACATTCTTATTGAAATTTGATTTTTGCTTTTGTTTTCTTTATGGGTAGTGCTAATTTGACTAAACAAATGATATTTATAAAATTGAAAAAAATAATTGTCTTAAAAAGTTTAAATGCAAGGGTGCCTGGATGTAGAAGCCGCGGAAGGCCGAGAAAGACACGACAAGTAGATGCTTGAAAGTGGACATGTGAAAAGTCGGAATGATCGGCGTATGTGCATGAGAAGATGTATGAATGTAGAGGACGCAGGAGAAGTATGCCAGGACAGAGTGGTATGGGGAAATGGCGTGATGGTTAGTTAGTTAGTTAGTTAGAAGGTAGAAGTAGAGTCTGCATGAGTAGAACAATAGGTGGTGAAGGGACATGGACTTTCTGCACGTTTCGTTCCGTTAAAGGAAGTATCTATAACTAATAGATTGCTTAGTGGGGTAGTCCCCGGGGGGGACTTGGTGTGCCTTCGCACGGGCGGCCCGTCCGGGCTGTTTGTGTGTGCGTGCGTGGAGGTCTCAAATTATATCCCATCCCTCAACTCAATTGTATTGTGTCTTTTGTAAGGATAGGATGGTCTTTGGATAGGTATTGTGATAAGGTACGGCAGGGGACGTATGAAATAGTGTCTGCCAGATAGGATGATAGTGTGAGATGCACACATGCGTTCTGTCCCCTCCCCTCTTTCCCTAATCCCCCCCTCCATTGAGACCCTGACCGCGGATGCACGGGTGGATGTCTGGGATGAGGGCCTGGCGAGGCGGGATACCGGTCTCCACACGGGTGGTTGTAATTACTAATAAATAATGATCGGGGTAGAAACTAACATCCCTACCACTGTAAATTTGGGCCGACTCTGGTTGGTTTGGGTGATGGAAACAATGACAATTATAATACATAAGCCGAGACAGTGGTAGGGGTACAGTGAAAGCATTTGTTCGCGTACATAATCGTAAATTCATCCGTATTTTTATCACACTAACAATCTTAAAATCGTGGTTTAGCTTGTTGAAAAAATCGACTGAAAAAAGACTCAATAGTCTTTAAAGCAGTCTAGGGAAAGGATGGGGCTTTCATTGTAGTTAGTTAGTTCTATAGCTGTAGATGTTGCAGATCGAAGTGTGAGACGTCTTTCAGCTAGTTTATCTGGAATACAAAGCTCTTTTAAATACTCTGGAGCGGCATCATTAGTAATTGATTATGACACCTACACTTCACTCTTAATCGGCTACGTGTGAGGATTCGACCCGCTAGGGAGGACCCACTAGGACGACGCCCCACTGACCTCCATAAACCGGTTTCCAGCACACCCAGGAACTGTATTGTTCACCCAATGTATCGGCACTGATAATGTGTTGTATTGTAATAAGTGTAGTGCGTGGGTACATCACTAACCGCACAAGCGAAATTCGTTTACTGTTATTTTTGACGATATCCGATTTTAAACTTGTTCCCAATAAGTATTACGTAATGGGATGCGGGCATCTAGGCGTTTACAGGGCTTATGACCCGCCATTGGCTGGGTAAAAGATCCACATGATGTATTACTTACATTTCCCGTTCCGCCCATCATCTGATAACAGTAGATATATTAATAAAATGATGAAGATGTTTTTTTTTTTTTGTTATGGTTATTTATGGATACTTTTAACTTGTCCGCCTCGTAGCACAGTGGTAGCGCATTTGGCTACCGTGCATGAGGTCGCGGGTTCGATTCCCGTAGGTGGTCAACACGAAATATTTATTTACATGTGATTTTCACATTAATATTTCATGTGTGATGCCTTGGACTGGTACTGAAGCGTACGACTGATCATCGTGCCTTCATTTAACAAGTGATCAAGGCACACTGCACTTGGTGTACCAATGCAGTGCCCTATGCACCACTGGGTGCGGATAAGGGAAAGTAGTAGTAGTAATTAATTAGACTAAACAAATTATATTTGATAACAATTTGCAAAAAAAATGAAAATAAAACTTTCTGACATGCCCGGCTTGTATTACTTGATCATGCCAGTATGTCCTTCTCGGTCCTTCCATCGACTTCCACGGATCGTGGCACAGAGATCGCATCATATATTCTTTTGAGCCGTTATTCTTTCGTCCATTCCATATCGCTCCACATGACGGAAGACCCAAACGTAAAAGGACCTATTCTTAAATTTA
Organism: Micrasema minimum; assembly: GCA_022494985.1. Taxonomy (NCBI): domain Eukaryota; kingdom Metazoa; phylum Arthropoda; class Insecta; order Trichoptera; family Brachycentridae; genus Micrasema; species Micrasema minimum. Next base: position 101,064 of record JAGVSP010001839.1, read on the forward strand.
TGTCGCTAATGCTTATCTCAGCCTTGCACTCTGCTCTGAGTTACAACTATTCGTGCACCGATCGTACATAGTCTACCCACACATAGGATACGCATATCATCTCATTATACCATATCCGCTCCCCATGTGGAGCGTATGGAATCCACAAACTGCCACCAGGCCAAGCGATTCTGGCGCCAGCTTCGCGCCATCCTCGCAAGTCTACGTCCCACGTCCCGACAGCTCTGAGCGAAACTGCCGGAGACTTGTCAACAGGTAGACGGCTCCGGGACGCCGAAGAACCTGATGCCTAGTACAACTAGGGGCAAGCATGGTTAAGCATGCTTCGGGAGGCATACGCAGTAAAATTGGCCCAGACAGGCCGAAACGAACGCTAGCCGGAATGACCCGAGATACAAAGGGTTGCTGAGTACCGATGGCACTCACATTTCAACTGCAATTCAAGTCAACTGTTCATCCTTGTATTTCCAACTCCATTCTATCGCATTCTATACCATTAAGGGATAAAAATCATATGCTTATAATTTCTAATTCCTGCTGGATAATCGAGGATTACGATTGCATTGCGAAAGTCCGCCGCCAAGCTGACAGAGGATTCTCTAAATTACATATTATTTTAAGTACGAGTTTGATTGGATTTAGGACGTGTCCTTATGGACGTATCCAACTAAGTTGAGCGGATAGGACATGACAGCGACTATTAAGGAGCGGTTACGTGTTATATGCCAAACATATAACGGCATAGCGACCCAAAAGTCATGACCGTTTTTTTAAGCTAGGTACTATTACTCTCGCTGTCTTCCGCACCCAAATGTGTCATTACCAATGACAGCCCCACCATTCCCTAGACTGCATAAAAGTACAAATGATAGCCTGTTTCAGTCGCAGCAACAACTTTACCGATTTTTTCAACCAAGCTTAAACCGCGATTTATAGATTGTTCGAGTGATAAAAATACGGATGAATTTCGCGGTTCCGTACGCGAACAATGCTTTCATGTACCCTAATACCACTGTCTCGGCTTATGTATTATAATTGGTCATTGTTTCCATCACCCAAACCCAACCAGAGACGGGGGCCCAAATTAACAGTAGTAGGGCGTGATGTTAGGTTCTACCAACCGATCGTTAATTTATATAGTAATATACAACCACATCCGTGTGGAGACCGGTATCCCGCCTCGCCAGGCCCCCCATCGCAGGACATCCACCCGTGCATCCGCGGTCAGGGTCGCGAATGGAGGGGGGATTAAGGGACACAGAGGGGATGGGGACAGAACGCATGTATGCATCTCACATACACTATCACTCTATTCTGCAGACACTATTCAATACGTCCCCTGCCGTACCTTATCACAATACTATTCAATGACCATTCTATCTTTGCAGAAGACAGAAAAAGAGAAAAGGACAATTACATTCCTTCTTAATGGAATTTTCCCGCCTTTTTGTAATGGTTCGGGTTATGACGTCATTAGCCAATAAACGCGCGTGTTAAAAGTCACTTCGTAAATTTCGTGTTTTTAAACATAAATTAATAAATGAAAACAACATATTTTGATCATTGTGTTTTTATATATCGTTGGAATTTGTAAACATATACTTTAAAATGTTTATAAGTTTTTTCAAGGATATTCATGCTATCGGGAACAACCCTATTATCGTTCCGAAAGTGCTTAAAGCCTGTTATTAGACTTTCGCGTCGCATGTGTACTATCACTAGCGTGCATACCACAGTACTAAAGTACTGGATGTCTTCATGCAGTTAATATACAAAGGTATTAAACCTTTATATAGTAACCAGTACATATGTGCCGAGGAAGTAGTAAACTCTCGCGAATTATTTAAAAAAATGTTTATTTAAATACATTTCGAATGTGTAGACACATTACTGGATTTTACCCAAGTGGCCAACTTTAACCCAGCCAATGAACAGGTCCATAAGCCCTGTAAATGGCCCAAGATAATCCACTTTCGTTTACAGAGCTTCGTCTGTCTCTGTGGGAATATCGATAATTATTAAATATTTAATGCGATTAATTTATTGACTTTATTTATTTGACAGATGAGTAATGTTGCCAAATTTGTATAATCGTTAGAAGTTCCTACAGCTTATTCATAAATATGTGAATTTAGTTTAGCGCTTATCATTGCATTAACTAAATGGCTTTAAAATTAAAAAATGATTCCAAAATCGGTAACTCGGTTGTACATTTTCAGTAGATACGATTAAATAAATCTCCACGAAATTCGGATAGATATGGCAACATTTTAATGGCAGTCCGGACTGTGTATTCAAAACGTCCGAGGAAATGTACGCGATTGTGCGCATATCCTACAGACAGTAAACTGTGCCGTGTAAAGGTAAAATTCACACCGCGAAAGTTTTTATTGGTCAGAAAAACGGTACAAGAAACTTGGTAGTTTTCTGAACAAGTCACTGAGCACAGTAAACTGTCGCATATAAAGTGGGCTTTAGACACGCTTAATTTTATGCAAGACTTTAATTTTTTGTTGTTGCAAATGCATAAGCAAATGCAGGGCCAAAGTTTTCCAAGTGAAGTTAAGTCAAGAGGGCGACAGCATCTAATCAAGTTAAAAGAAAATCATGGTGCCCTGCCACCCCTCACGATCCTCAGTGTCTCCATATCGAAATTATCTTTTTTTTAAATTTATTTATTTTATATTCACATTTAATATAATCACAATAATAGGATGGCGACTCAATCAGTAAGAGACCCATGCCAATGATCTGGCCCCGACTCACTAGATAGTCCGTGTCGAGTCAGGGCATTTGTAGTATTATACATGACACATTGTAGTACTAAACATATAATTGAATATTTACATAATTAGTATAATAGAACCAAGTTGAATGAACATTTTAAAATGACTGAATGCTATTAAAATACAATGTCTCAGGCGAATGTGTGGTAAGACTTATGTATGATAGGTGTACAAATGTCAAATGTGATGGTTTTGAAAGAAATGTGAATATGACCGTTATGTAATAATTATAGTAAATGGAGCCAGATTAAAAGCAAGTTGAAGAATTTGTATATTTGGGAAGTGTGTTTACAAGAGACGGAAATGTTGATAAGGACATTGAGAGAAGGGTTAGTGCCGGAAACAGAGTTAATGGTGCCTTGAAATCCATAGTGGCAAATAAGAACTTATCGAAAGAAGCAAAATTGGCAGTTACACAACGGATTTCTGGTACCAACCCTTATGTATGGTAGTGAAGCCGTGGTGATTTGGAAAAAGAAGGATGAAAGTAGACTGAATGCTGTTGAAATGTCATCTCTCTGTGTAGGTAAGACTATGTATGATAGGTGTACAAATGTCCAAATTAGAGCAGAGTGCAAGGCTGAGATAAGCACTATAGACAAATTAAGAAAGGGCTTTTACGGTGGTTTGGTCATGTGGAGCGAACGAGTGATGAAAGAACGGCTAAAAGAAGTTTAAATGCAAGTGTGGTTGTAAATACTAATAAAAAAATGATCATCCTAGAAACTGTTCCTTACCTGGGCCGACTCTGGTTGGTTTGGGTGATGGAAACAATGACAATTATAATACATAAGCCGAGACGGTGGTAGGGGGTACAATAAAAGACGCAATAGTCTTCTAAAGCAGTCTAGGGAAAGGGTGGGGCTTTCATTGTGCCCGTATAAGCTTAAAACAAAGGCTCTGGTCGCTTGACTTTCTTATCACCCGGTACACGATATAAATATACGTAGCTACAGTCTGTAATGAGCGGAGGTCACCGGCCGCCGAACTAACGGTACTACCTTGCGGATATATTTATTATTGTGGGGAATATAATCACAGACCTGTAACCGGCTGCGCTGTACCTGTTACCTCCTCTGGATGCTGTGCTCCTGGTATTTCTACACACGAACTTTATCAAGTTAAAGGAACTTCGCCTTTAAAACATTACTTTTATTTCTACGATTTCGTCCTGATCGCATGACCGACAAAGAAACTAAAGAAACATACGTAAATTTCCCTCAGCGTACATTAATTTCTGCGCTGGGAATGATTTTCCATACTAACTAACTAACTAACCATCACGCCATTTCCGCTAGGCAGAGAGGATAGAACGCCACACCACTCTGTCCTGGCATACTTCTCTTGCTTTCCTCCACATTCATACATCTTCTCATGCACGCACGTCGATTATTTCAACTTCTTACATGCCCACTTGTTGTACTTGGTCATGCCTTGTCTTTCTCGGCCTTCCTCGGCCTCTACATCCAGGCACACTTGCATTTAAACTTATTTTAAGCCGTTCTTTCATCACTCATTCGCTCCACATGACCAAACCATCGTAAAAGCCCTTTCTTAGTTTTGTCGATAGTGCTTATCTCAGCCTTGCACTCTGCTCTAATTTGGACATTTGTACATCATACATAGTCTTACCACACAGAGAGATGACATTTCAACAGCATTCAGTCTACTTTCATTCTTCTTTTTCCAACACCACGCTTCACTACCATACATAAGGGTTGGTACCAGAACTCCGTTGTGTACTGCCAATTTTGTTTCTTTCGATAAGTTCTTATTTGCCACTATGGATTTCAAGGCACCATTAACTCTGTTTCCGGCACTAACCTTTCTCTCATTGTCCCTATCCACATTTCCGTCTCTTGTAAACATACTTCCCAAATATACAAATTCTTCAACTTGCTTTGATCTGTCTCCATTTACTATAATATTACATACGGTCATATTTACATTTCTTTCAAAAACCATCACATTTGACTTTTCCACATTCATTAACAAATCCCTCTCCTTGCACACATCGTAAGCCTTTGTAGTCCAAGGCTTACCTTGTTGCCAGGTTCTTAATGTCTCGCGAATATATTTATTATGTACAAATTACTGACCTGTACCAAAGCACGCTATATGTATATTGTATACCTTCTCGCCATTCCCCGCTCCTGGTATGAAAAACATTTATTTACTGAAAATTATTTTTTGCAGGCTGGACCGACATAGATGCCAACCTTAAAAACAAATCCCAACCAGAGTACAATGTATATTTGACAACACCTATCTAATTCGATTAGCTCTGAAGAAGGGAGCAAGATGGAACGCGAAAGGCTGATGGGAGGCGATGAGGAGCACGCGATACCCACAAGAAAAAAAGGTCCTGAAGGACATACGAGATCAAAAGACAATGATTCTTGCAAAAGATCGTTCTTGGGTGGAGATGAATCAAGTTCCAAAATCGCCAAGTCTAATGCGGCTAGTTTTCTAAGTGATTTGTTCGGCGGGAAGACTACTAAAGTTAACTGTTCTGTTGTCAGTTTAGCGATGACTTTCTTATATTTATCAAGTTTAGTGATTTTAGTTACGAAATGTGAAAGTTTAGTGGTTGGGGCAACTCCCTTTAGACCTGCGAGGCAGCCTCCAATGTTTCAATGTGTAGTATATTTTATACAACGTTATTTATTAATTTGCAAAATACGCCTGCATCACACCTGTTCTCCTCTATGGCTGCGAATCGTGGGACCTAACAAAGGCCCAAAATACCAGACTTCTGAGTGCAGAGAATAGGTTTCTTAAAAGAATATTGGGTGTGCGGTGTTTGACTATGTAAGTAACACAGAGGTGAGGCAACCCAACCCTTAGTATGTACTGTCAGCCGGCGAAGGCGTTTCCCTATATACTACGCACGCCTCCCGAGAGCCGCCACCATGCTTGCCTATTTTACAAGGCATCAGGTTCTCGGCGTCCTGGTCGTCCACTGTTGACAATTCGTCGGCAGTTTGCGTCAGAGCTGCGGGACGTGACTTGGGAGGATGCACGGGAGCTGGCGGCCGACCGCTTGGCCTGGAGGCAGCTTGAGGAATCCACAGTGTGATAATGATGATGACTACATAATATTATCCACCAATACAAGAAGTAACGTTATTAATAATATTTTAATATTATTTAACCATCAAGTCTAACTTCAGTATGTCGTTAGAGCTTTATGTCATAATAGAACCTTTTTGTATTCTCCAAAGAGACGTTCAGTTTTAAATGGAGCTTCAAGAATAATTTATTTTACATTGAAAGTCGATAGTACAAATATGTACTACATATTATGTAGTGTTCACTATTTGTTTATTTATTTATATTATTGTTTTTACGCCCATAGGGCTTTTTACATAGACATTTTAAAATGATTACACAGTAGGTAGCTATTCATTACCGCCAGAGATGGCATCCAGACACTGTTCCCTAAAATGCACTAGATTTGTGTTGAAAACATCAATATTGTTAGTATACTTATTAGCCAGTGCGTGCATTCTACGTATCGGTGAGTTAGCACTGTAATTGGTCGATGATTGGCTACAGTAAAATAGTGCATTAGTACGGGTAACTCGACCAGGCACTCGTATATTAATTAAATTTGTTAGTTGAAAACAATCAAACATAGATTAAAATACTTTGAACAAAAAAAGCAAATCATTTAATATCTTCGATTTTCGGGATTTTAATATTCTTCATTATTTAATGGTTTAAGAGATGTGCCGAATCGTAAGACTGATCATCTTGCCTTCATGTAAGAAATGATCAAGTTTCGCTGCACGCAGCCAGTGCAGTGCCCTATGCACCATTGGGTGCGTATAAGAGAGAGTAGTACCTAGTACCAGTACTAATAGGTACTTAACATTATTTTTAATGAACAACATTTTGAGTGTGTCCAAATCCTTGAAAACGTTGAAAGAATAAAATATTTGGGGGTACAGATTGATTCTAAATTATCTTTTACAAAAAATGCAGATTACACAATCAAAAAAGTGGCAATTTTTTTTTCTTTATTAGGAAGAATTAGAAAATAAACTAGATCAAAAAATATCACTTCTCTTGCTTCCTCCACATTCATACATCTTCTCATGCACGCACGTCGATTATTCCGACTTCTTACATGCCCACTTGCTTGTTTTACTTGATCATGCCATGCCTTTCTCGGCCTTCCTCGACTTCTACATCCAGGCACAGTCGCATCATATATTTTTTTAGCCGTTCTTTCATCACCCATTCGCTCTACGTGACCGAACCAACATAAAAGACCTTTCTTAATTTTGTCGATAATGCGTATCTCAGCCTACTCATCTATATTATACCTTAGTGATGAAGGAGAGCTTAAAATATTACAAATTTCTGCAAAACAAAGCAATGCGAATTATATTGAAGTGCAGTAGAAGAACAAACATTAAAAACATGATTAAACTCTTGAATATTATGTCAGTAGACCAAAGAATTAAATATAATGTTGCTAATGAAATTAACAAAATTGTTAAAGCGATAATTCCAAGATATTTGCAAAACAAATTAAAAAACAATGACTTTTTTCATAAATATGCAACAAGCGGTTCAAAAAATATAAGATTAGAAAAGAAAAAGAAAAACTATGTCACAGAATTGTCTCATGTATAAGGGCATTCAAATGTATGAGGAGATGCCAGACGAAATAAAAAATGAACAAAATTTAAAGTTATTTAGGGCTAAGTGAAAAAAATATATGTGTGAGAAATATTAGTGTAGATATTGTATCATTGGCTAAATTGAATTAATAATAATGATAGGATAATTACAGTTAGGAAAAAAAAAAAAATTAAGTGTAATGTTAAATACACCGTGTCCAACCCACGATGAGACCGCGAAACTCCGGAGGGTGATTGTTTCATGGTATTCTGAGAAAAAAAATCCATATAAAGTTTTTTATGATCCGGGCAATTATTAATAATTAATTTAAAAAAAGTATTAATAAAAAGCGACTATGTAAATACTGGCTTCTGTTTGAAATGCAAGCGGTGGCGGGGTGGCGGTGGGCGGGGAGGAGTGGGGGTCCGCTCTTGGTCACCGAACGCCTTGCCTTGTGCGGACATTCAAAATTTCGAATTTCATATCTGAAATTGGTGCAGGTCACGTGGTGTTAGCCAGTTCAAAAATGGACGTATTACACGCGTGAATTTTTATTCATATTTTTTAGAAATTTAGAATTGAGTTTTTTGAAAACTTTATTAAGATTTTTTTCTCAGAATATCATGAATAATCACCTCTGGAGTTTCTCGGTCTCATCGTGGATAACGGTGTAAATATAGCTAAGTTGTAAAATTAAATATATATAATATTAAATAAATATAATAAATAAAATTTAAAAAATACTCGTAAAGTTTGTATTTGGACACACTCAAAATGTTGTTTACAAAAATTAGCTGGTAAAAGTTATAAGCATAACAAAATTGAAGATATCATTCAGGCGCGTTTCCTAGTAGGTGATATTATTCGGAAAGAATCTTACTTGCAATCATAAAGGTTTCTGCTAAAATTGCTTAAAGCCCACTTTATACGGGACCGAAAATTCCTTATGCAGTTTAGCCAACTGTCCAGTATACAGGGATGGAACGTTAAATGGTCCGCGTGCCGTTTGGCTGACCTGACAATTAACGTTTAAATAGATATTTTATATCAACATTTTTGAAATGAATACAAATACTTGTAAAAGTTAAGGGCTGATATCTGAAGTAGAATACGTATAGTGGGCCCACTTAACCAGCCAATTGACAGGATCATAAATGATGTAAACGCCTAGAATAACCCCATTCGTGGCCAGAGTTGAACTCAGTCTCAATGGATAGGTCATAAGATAATTAGTTATTTAATTAATGCTTTCAAAAACGTTTCCAATTGATATTAAAAGCTGAGGTCTGTATCAACCGTGCGTTGAGGAAATGACATGGAACAAGCACGATATGGTGCAAGGATAGTAGGTGTGGCGTTTAAAAAACTCTGCCCTAAAAAATCAAACATGGTTTCGATATATTAAAAGCTATATAATACATACTTAGCGTGTCCTTTTGACAGACTGTACGTTTAAATAAAATGCACAGTTTTCTGTACCGTATAAAGTGTGCATTGGCAATTTTCTCAGTGGAAGAGATTCGCATGTGAAGCGGCGCGCCATTTCACTGTATATATATACAGAGTTTATGATAATTTGCAGAAATGTTTGCAACTTAACCATCCTCACTAGGTTAAGAAACACTTGCAACTTAAGCCCTGTTAACGCCTAGATATCCATATTCGCCTTCCAAATTCTCGTCTCTGTTGAGATGTTAAATTGTGATTTTTGCAAAGCTCAGGTTCGATTAAAATGCGTGCTTTAGTTTTAGGGGAAACGTTATTTTTTGTTTTATTATAATAATAATTACTGGTAAAGTTGAACCGGATTGGTACAGGAATATTAACTGTTAATTCATAAACCGGTTTATCGTAATGGAGATTGAGAGTCAAGATATCACATCTCTTACGTATTATATTGAATAAATTTAAACTGAGTTCTGTCCTATGCTTAAATAATGTGATTTTTAAATTAACTTCGACATTCGTACAATGAAAGCCCCACCCTTTCCTTTAACTGTTTGAAAGACTATTGAGTCTTTTTTCAGTCCACTAACTCTTACCGATTTTTCTCAACAAGCTAAAACCGCGATTTTAAGATTGTTAATGTGATAAAAATACGGATGAATTTACGATTATGTACGCGAACAAATGCTTTCATTGTACCCCTACCACTGTCTCGGCTTATGTATTATAATTGTCATTGTTTCCATCACCCAAACCAACCAGAGTCGGCCCAAATTAACAGTAGAAGGGTTGTTAGTTTTCCTACCCCGATCATTATTTATTAGTAATTAATACCACCCGTGTGGAGACCGGTATTCCGCCTCGCCAGGCCCCCCCTCCCAGACATCCACCCGTGCATCCGCCGGTCAGTCAGGGTCTCAATGGATAGTGGGATTAGGGAAAAGAGGGGAGGGGACAGAACGCATGTAGTGCATCTACACATCTATTCATCCTATCTGGCAGACACTATTTCATACGTCCCCTGCCGTACCTTATCAACAATACTATCCAAAGACCATCCTATCCTTACAAAAAGAACATTCGTACACCTATCATACCACTACTACTATTGAAACCAACTAACTAACTAACCGATCACCGCCATTTCCCCGTAGGGGTAGGCCGAAAGGATCAGAACGCCACACCACTACTGTCCTGGAACACTCCCTTTTGCTTCCTCCACATTCATACATCTTCTGATGCACGCACGTCGATTATTTCCTACTTTTCTCACGACCACTATCAAGCATTTGTTGTATCTTGATCATACCATGTCTTTCTCGGCCTTCCTCGACTTCTACAACCAGATTATTTAGCCGTTTCTTTCATCATTCATTCGCTCCACGTGACCGAACCATCGCAGAAGACCTTTGTCGATAATGCTTATCTCAGCCTTGCATTCTGCTCTAATTTCAACATTAGTGCACCCATCATACATAGTTTTAACCACACATTCGCCTGAGAGATTGCGATTTCAACTGCATTCAATCTACTTTCGTCCTTATTTTTCAACTCCATGCTTCGCTTCCATACATATTTGGTTAGGTACCAGAACTCCATTATGCACTGGCCGATTTAAGCCTCATTTGATAATCACTTAGTTAGATACTACCGACTTTAAGGCTATCAATATCTACAATTTGATGAATCTCAACAGAGACGAGAAATTTGGAAGGGAATATGGATATCTAGGCGTTTACAGGGCTTATGACCTGTCATTGGCTGGGTAAGTGGCCACTTGATGTATTACAACATTCCCCATTTCACCTAGTATTTGATACCATATCTGCCAATATACAGTAAAATGGCGCGACCGCTTCACATGTAAAAACTCCTCATAAAGGTTTCTGCTAAAATGCTTAAGCATTTTCTCAATCTGATGAACAGGGAGTGTTCACATGTCAAAGGAAGCGTCCGCGCCATTTTCAATTGTAAAATTGGGAGATATGGATATCAAATACTAGGTCGAAATGGGGAATGTTTGTAATACATCAAGTGGCCACTTAACCCAGCCAATGACAGGTCATAAGCCCTGTAAACGCCTAGATATCCATATTCCCCCTTCCAAACTTCTCGCCTCTGTTGAGATGTCAAATTGTAATTAATAGCCGTAATGGGTGAAAATCACCAGTTTTTGTTCTACAAGAATTTGGACCACACTCAAAATGTTGTCTATCAATATCTACTTTAAACGTATTTACATTAAAAAAAAGGTGTTAACTGTCCATGTCCAGCCAAACGTCGCGGCGGCCAATTTAATATTCGTATACAGTTTTCGTTTTTACGGGACAGTTTTCGGACTGCTCGAGGGAAACTCTACAGTTTACTGTCACGTTTTTAAAAAGCTAGCTCAAAGAGGAAATCCCACTGCTACCCGGAATTGAATATTTAAAAAATGCATTCGATGTTAGACGCGGAATATTTAAAATTTTTGAAGTGGGATGAAAATCCCAAAAACGCACGCAAAAATTAATAAAAAATGTTGAAAATAGCATTCATTCAAAATCTTAAACAATGACGTCACTCCTTGTATCTAAAGTGTAGTTTTCCGGTTTCCGTTTTTTAAACCCCCGTAGCCGCGTTCCATGGCATTTTAATATGGAATACAATATACATACAAGCTTCTAATTGCAAAAAAGATGGCCGCCATTCAGTCTCCCTAGAACAGCTGTTAACAGTATATGACAGTTGATCGACGGTATATTTTATCTGTGCTTCCCGCGTCAGTTTGCATAGATTTTTGGACAGTTTTGTTACTGGCTGGAGAAATACCATGGCCTTAAACAAACCCGTTTTATGACGTCACTCCTGCAAAAATGACGCAGTTAGTACATAGTTGGTATTTAGCGCGGTATTTGAAAATGTGCAACTTTAAAAAATCGTATCTTCATCAATAACTTAATAAAAAAATATTAAATATTATTTTTTTATATCCGTTATAAATAGTAAGTTTATAGAAAAAATTAATTTTAGAAAACAGAGGATTCCCTCATTGTACTAAATAACTAACTAACCATCACGCCATTACTCCGAAGGGGTAGGCAGCGAGAGGATAGAAACGCCACACCACTCTGTCCTGGCACATTCTCTTAGCTTTGCCTCCACATTCATGCATCTTCTCATGCACGGAACGTCGATTATCCGACTTGTAAATGCCCACTTTTTTTACTTGATCACATGCCATGTCTTTCTCGGCCTTTCCCTCGATTTCTTCAATCCCGGCACAGTCGCATAATATATTTTTTTAGCCGTTCTTTCATCATCCCATTCGCTCTACATGACCGAACCATCGTAAAAACTTTCTTAATTTTGTCGATAATGCTTATCTCAGCCCTTGCACTCTGCTCTAATTTCGACATTTGTACACCTGTCATATATTAGTATTACCACACATTCCGCCTGAGAGATAGGGAAAATAGGAACCAAAAATATCGACGGGGATGGAAAGGAAAAAATTACCTAGCGACATGATATTTAAAGACCAACCTTGAAATAAGGAATTTCGTAAAAATCCCACAGATGTTCCTCTCCCCTATATCTTAACTGGAACTAATAAGAAAAATTGTATTAAAATAAGAATGTAAATGTTTTCGAACGCCACAGTTTGATAATGCCCTTACAAGGCGTAAACAATTGTCAATAACTTAATAAAATCACGTATAACCCAAAAAAATCGTTTTTTGATTTTAACATAAAAAAAAACTATAAATTATTATTTATTAATGGATAATTTATATAGCGCCGTTATCGATAAATATACTCTCAAGGGCGCTTTTAAAATATTGAATTTAACGGCTCGGGAAATTTAGTTAAGTGAATGAAAACTCAATGTCTGAGTGAAAATACATCTTAGATCAAAAATTAATCACAAGATTTAGACTCTAACAAATGAGTCTAAAGTTTTCTTTCGAAACATTTACTTCACTCTCACAGTTGCGCACTTCTGTGGGAGAGCATTCCAAGACGGCCGGGCCCGCAACCGCAAAAGCGCGCTCCCCAAATTTTGTGCATGGTATCATCTGCCCCTGCACACATTACGTCGCTAAGTAACTTTTTCTCTCAAACGTTATAATTATTTATTTACAAAATATATTCAAAGTGTGTGTCATAGTGGTTTTTAAGTTTGTGATTAAAACAGGAGCCAGCATAACAAAACGAATATTAATTAAGGATTGACTATATCGCGGTAAGGTGCGACAATAAATATTTGAATCATTGGGTCAAAGATATAACGTAAAATAAATTCTTACAAAATCGTTAGATTCTTAATAATGTAAGGATAAAAAAATTTTACTAAAAAAATCGCAATGGTAATAATTGAAATATCCCGTATTAGTGCGATCATCATACCATATCCGCACTCCAAGTCAAGTCCATGCCCCGCAGCTCCGACGCAAACTGCGCGACGATGATTGTCAACAGTGGAACGACCAGGACGATCAGGAGAACCTGATGCCTTGTAAAATAGCAAGCATGGTGCGGCTCTCGGGAGCGCGTGCGTAGTTATATGGGGAAACGCCTTCGCCGGATGACAGTAGATACCAAGGGTTGGGTTGCCTCACCTCTGTGTTCCTTACAAAGTCAAACCACCGCACACCTAATATTCTCTAAGACACCTATTCTCTGCACTCAGAAGTCTGGTGTCTTGGGCCTGGTTAGGTGCCATGCATTCGCAGCCATTGAGGAGACTGGTTGTGGAGCAGAGTTATAAAGGACGGGAATTTGGTTTTAACCCAGTAAATATTTTTACGCTAACCGATGAAAATAGTTGGTTAAAATAAATTTATTATGGATGTTGTTAAACAATGTTTTCATTCATAATTTTCGAAACAAAATGGTTGAGAAATACACTATTAATTTGTCGTGGCCCCCGTGACGTCATAATTCGGTCTCGCTTCTATGTTTCACATTTTTAGTTTCATAGTAAACGTCAAGGGCTACATGAATAGTTGACGTAAAAGGGGCGTGGCCAACGCGGGACTAGTGTTTTTTCGCAGTAATTTGAAATTGAAAAACTAAAAATTAAGAAAAAATATTTTTTTAACAGGAAAGTTTTAATGACTAACTGCAGAATTTTGTACCTAACAATACACACCTTTTTGTGAAGATAATCGGTAATACAAGAAGCTTAACAAGTATTACGCAACAGTCGTACCGTTTATATTTGTATAACAAAACGAAACATAAGATTACATCTGATATTTTAGATCGTCAGAATAGTCAGTAGAGAAACTCCGACTTATTTACTATATTATATAAAAAACATCTCCTACTCTGATTGCAAAAAAACATAGCCCTTTAAAATATTATCGATAGGCCCTTTTTACTGATAGTATTAAGACATAGTTTTTCTGTATACTAACTATAAGATGTCTACCTACTTTATTGGAATATACTAAGGAGGATGAAATTAGACTGAATGCAGTTGAAATGCGATCACTCAGAGCGAAATGTGGTAAGCCTGAGTATAGAACAATTGCACAAATAGTCGAAATTAAGCCAGAGCGCAAGTGCTGAGATACGCACTACTCGACAAAATATTATGTGTCTGGGATAGTCGATTTTTACCGATCGGTCACTCATCGTGGCGCGAAAGTAGTGACGAAAGAACGGCTTAAACGCCAGTTTAATTTACTGGATTTAAGCCTGCCGGAAGGCCGATGAAGACATGGGCATGACCAAGTACGTCAAGTAAAACGATAAGTGGTCATGTGAAAAATGCGGATAAACGTTATAGTGTGCAAGAGAAGATGTATGAATGTAGAGAGAAGCAAAGGAGTAATGAACAGGGTAGAGTGGTATGGCGTTTCAATCCTCTCTTCCCACCACTACGGGAAAATGGCGTGATAGTTTTGTTAGGTTTATTTAGTTTTGATTCAAATTAAAAATTTCCACTCCGTGGTGGTCTGTGGTCTGTACTAGTACTTCTACCATACCCGTAACATCTTAGATGGCTCCACACCTCGAGTTTCCAGAGCCGGTTCTCTTCACTATAGGGATATCAATAATATCTGATATCAACCCCAGCATGGTATTAAATTTAGAAAATTAGGTTACATAGTAATTTGTACACATTCAAAATTAGTTAATATTATAGTAATTCATATAGAAGTACAAAAAATTAATCTTGTTATGAAGAGAATAGTAGAGAACAATTTAGCCTAGAAACGGGAACGGTGTTTTAGTACCTGTTATTATATATTGCTCGGACCATATCGAAACGGCTTTATCTTTCATATGTATAATAAGAGATGCGTTCAAGTTACTCAGCCCTCAAAACTTTTCAAGCCAGCATTCTGAGCTGTGGTGAGGTGCCAGGATTCGCATCCATAAGGAGCACCGGCATATACAGAATTTTAAGGAGTCGGCATTTTTGTTGTTGGACCGAGTATAAACGGAATTCCATTACCAGCACGCATCGTGTTGAGGTACTGCACCTAGACGGATTGCGATTCCTTAGTGCGTGCTGTCATCATCATTTATAATGGAACACTAATTATCTGTATGAAGCTGTCAACCTTTCGATTCTCTGCCCATTGTTGCACCAAGAGGACATTCATGGTCAGGACAAGCACTTATTGCACAAGAACCTACTCGTATACTTACATGGTATTAAAACTTTTTGAGGCTAGGAAAAATTCCAATTGGGCATGCTCGCTTTGGTAGCTGCAAGACCTGTGGTGATCAAGCCTCTTCATTGTACAGCGCTCTTGAGGCGATTTCTCGCAAAAATAGCGCTTTATAAATCATCCAGAAATAAATAACTAACTAACTAACTTAACATCACGCCATTTCCCCAATTAGGGGTTAATTGCAGAGAGGATAGAACGCCACACACTCTGTCCTGACATACTTCCTTTGGCTTCCTCTACATAACATACATCTTTCTCATGCACATACGCCGATTCAACCGACTTTTCACAGTGACCACTATTGTACGAAACTTTGTTAAAACCAAGGTTGTCGTCCTTGACTCGAAATCTACATTTTCAGGCACACTTTTATTTTAAACCTTCTTTTTAGTCGTTCTAGCTCATCACTCATTCGCTCCAGCCAGTGAACCAAATGTATAAATGTAAAAGGACTTCCTTAATATCGTTCTAAAATTTTTAAAGTCGCCTTGCACTCTGCTCCTAATTTGACATTTGTACATCCAACTCACAGTCGAGACATTCATCCTTCAAGTTTTCCAACACATACCGCCCTACCATACATAATGGGTGGTAGCCAAGAACTCCGATGTGTACTGCCAATTTTGCTTCTTTCGAACCGCATCTTATATGCCACTTTCGGATTTCACATACCGCACAACATTAACCTCTGTATCCGGCACTTAACCCTACTCTCAAACGTCCTTATCCACGAATATCCGTCTCATGATATTGCATACTATCCCTATGTACACAAATTCTTCAAACTGCTTTAATCTGATCCATTTTTATACTAAATATATTACTGATACGGTCAGATTCCCATAATCTGTCAAAAACCAACCAAGAAATTAATAGATCAATGTTTGGATTGTCTTGTTGACAGACTGTAGTAGGTTTCTGAACAAGAAATTTTTACAGTTTTCGTTTTGTACCTAAAGTGTGGCATTATAGAAAAACGATTCATCTCGGAATCCATACTTATATAGGATGTAAGATTTAAGATTTACTTTCTAATGAATCATTGTAAGTGAAAGCGTAGCATGAATTGCTATTGATATCCTGAATGCTGATATAACTAAATGATTAAGAGCTACCACACCACGTGACCCGCTGCCGCTTTCCCATACAAACGTATTCCTCGATTTTCTCTCTGGAATTAGAGCTATGATTTTTTCACACTTTTTAGATATCGACCAGATGCGTGTTTGTATCGTCTTATTGACGTGATAATGTCTAATAAATCGATGAACGCCGGCTGCACACACGAAAAAGCATGACTCATTGTCACGTTCCACCTGAGCCGAGTGTGCAAGCGAGAGCGCGGAACAAGCGATAGAGAGGCACGATCGGCCTAAGCGTTCGGTTTGTGACGCATCTATCTCTCTTCCACTCTATCGGCCGATGCGTCCGAGTAGAAGGGAGACAGCAGCAGCACACAAGAAGAAAAAACAAACAAAAAATTAATTTATGAAAAAAAAAAAAACAATTAACTCCTGCTTTGTATTATACAAAATAATAATAATTCAATTCAATTCATAAAAGTATGCTATTCTTCATCAATGTTTTCTTATGACGTTATTAACCGACTTTACAGACAGCGAAAAGTTTTTTAATCAAATAATATTTTTAAAATAAGACGATGCAAACACGCATCTGGTAGATATCTAAAAAGTGCAAAAAAAATTGCAATAATGTCAAATTCCAGGCTGAAAATCGAGGAATACGTTTGTATGGGAAGCGGCCGTGAGTCACGTGGTGTGGTATGCTCTTGCAAGTGCTTTCTAGAAAGAAGCCAAAAGTTTTCTGCTAAAATGATCAGTAATTTTCTCAATGGATGACAGAGAGTGTTCGCATGTGAAGCGTCGCGCCATTTCACTGTATATATACTAACTAACTAACTAACCATCACGCCATTTCCCCGAAGGGGTACGCAGAGAGGATAGAATGCTACACCACTCTGTCCTGACATACTTCTCTTGCTTCCTCCACATTCATACATCTTCTCATGCACGCACGTCGATTATTCCGACCTCTTACATGCCCGCTTTCAAGCACTTGTTTTACTTGATCATGCCATGTCTTTCGCGGCCTTCCTCGACTTCTACATCCAGGCACAGTCGCATCATATATTATTTTAGCCGTTCCTTCATCGTCCATTCGCTCCACATGACCAAACCATCGTGAGAGACCTATCTTAATTTTGTCGATAATGCTTATCTCAGCCTTGCTCTAATTTGGACATTTGTACACCTATCATACATAGTCTTACCACACATAGATCGAATTTAACAGCATTCAGTCTACTTTCATCCTTATTAACACCACGCTTCACTGCCATACATAAGGGTTGGTACCAGAACTCCATTATGCACTGCCGAAAATGTTGTTTATGAAAACGAAATGAAGTGTTAAAAAACGAATGAATAATTGACTAATGAATAATGTTTAATTCCAGCATCTCCTAGCGCGCGGAACATTCGCCACCTTCCCTGTGTGTCCAGAAGAACCAAGGAGGAAGGGATCTGTATGTTCGCCATTGATTGTCTCAAGGCAAACGGGACACATCTAGGAACTTGCATAGATAGGTAACATTTACTTGTACAATAAAGAATTGAAAATAAGATTCATTTTAATATCGTAAACAATGACGTCATGACAGTTTCCCTTAACGTTTTGATATTTCAAGCAAGCGGACTGCGTCCCGCGTCATTTACGATATGCAACATCAATCTAGTCTGTATGGTAGTGAGGCGTGGTGTTGGAAAAAGAAGGATGAAAGTAAACTGAATGCTGTTGAAATGTCATCTCTCTGTGTGTGTAAGACTATGTATGATAGGTGTACAAATGTCCAAATTAGAGCAGAGTGCAAGGCTGAGATAAGCATTATCCACAAAATTAAGAAAGGGCTTTTACGATGGTTTGGTCATGTGGAGCGAATGAGCGATGAAAGAACGGCTAAAATAATTTTAAATGCAAGTGTGCCTGGATGTAGAGGCCGAGGAAGGCCGAGAAAGACACGGCATGATCAAGTACGACAAGTGGACATGTGAAAAGTCGGAATAATCGGCGTGCGTGCATGAGAAGATGTATGAATGTAGAGGAAGCAAAGGAAGTATGTCAGGACAGAGTGGTGTGGCGTTTTATCCCTCTGCCTACCCCTACGGAGAAATGGCGTGATGGTTAGTTAGTTAGTTGGTTACATACAAGGAAACGCCTGAAGATGAATCTTCAATCTCTTATGCTTATAGTTTTTTCTTGATTATTTTATAACACATCACACTCAGAATGTTATGACTTAAGAATGTATTAGCACATTTCCTAAATTAAGTATTTTAGATGCTATAAACTGAACAAAACATTGATTTGTTTCATTTTATTGCAGGTTCTACTTCGGGTCATGTTGTCAAATGCCGGAGCAGATAGACCCAATTACATCAAACCACATAGAAGACAATAGCATATTTAGTCAAACATTCTCAAAGCCAAAACCTGACAAGGTGGAACAAGATGAGAACATCGACCATGTCCTTAATTCTCTATCTCCAATCCCATCAACATCAAGACCGTCGACAACTACTAAATCAACTTTAAAGAATCAGCCGTCAACAACGGCAAAAGCACAAGTGGCGTCAGCTAGACCAACTGGTAAATATACAACGACAACGCAACGACCAAGACCGCAGAGTGTTAAACCAGGATATGTGAGTCAAAAGCCTAGTTATTCGAGTCAAAAACCTGCGAGTTCAACTCAAAAACCAACAGATAGTCAAAAATACGGAGTTACAATTCAAACTTATACAAAACCTGGGGTCCCGAGTCATACTCATCCAAGCCCAAGTCAAAAACCAGGGTTTTCGAGTCAGAAACCAACGATTTCCAGTCAAAAAATTGGATCATCTTCGCATAAGCCAAATGCGACGCAAACGCATGGAAAGTTGCCTAGTACCGTAGCTCATGGAACGCGAAGGCCTTATCCTGCAACTGTCTCGCATGGTCATTTTAACCAAACAAGAAAACCCATCACGACTGGAATTGTTGTAAACAATACTTTTACTGGAAATGTGCCATCGATTACAACAGCTAAACCTGATGCCAATAAGGTAGCCAATGCCAATGAAAAAAATACCCAGTTTGATGCCTAGTCTTAAGCCGTCTCGGAATTCGACTGTTGCAAGTACGACTTCATCTTTTGTTACTAGCACTACTCCAAAATCCTCGTATACGCCAACAAGGCGAGTATCTACTACTGAAAAACCTTTGACAACGACAAGAACTGCACCTTCGAGTGTTAGTTCTGCTACAAACGCTACAGTATCATTGGTCACTGATTCCCAAAGAG
Organism: Micrasema minimum; assembly: GCA_022494985.1. Taxonomy (NCBI): domain Eukaryota; kingdom Metazoa; phylum Arthropoda; class Insecta; order Trichoptera; family Brachycentridae; genus Micrasema; species Micrasema minimum. The sequence continues at coordinate 120,959 of JAGVSP010001839.1, forward strand.
TTACAACTGTGGCGGCAAAGACAACCACGTCAATTAAACCAGAGACAACTTCAGAAATATCTTTCAAACTGTCTACGTTTCAGACAGTAGAGAGTGTTCCAACAGCCAAACCTAGTCCAAAACCACAACCTAGCAGCACAAAACCTTTTATAACAAATAGACCAGTACCTTCTGATGGTGGATCGCAGCTTCCATTTGGTACAAGGCTTCCTTCGACCACTCCTGGGCCGGAAAAACAGACCACAATAGTAACAAAACCAAGCAGTCAAGCTGTTAGTTCAACTAAAGTTTCATCAACGACTTCTGTGCCAACATTAGCTGTGACTCAAATCCAGCAATCTCAAAGGCCGGTTCAGCAAACAGAGAAGCCGACATTAAAACCGAGTGAAGCAACATCAACAATTCGACCGGCAGTGCAAAGACCACAAAACTCCACTTTGTCCAATAGACGAACGACCACTTTAAGACCTACAACTTTGGTTAAGAAACCAGCATCTTCTGTGGCAGCCAACTCAACAACACAAACAACAAAAAAACCCACAACAATTGTATACCGTCCTTCAATCGAAACGAAACCGTCTTTGAAACCGACTTACGTTAGTCAACGACCAGCGTCTGAAACAACTGTATCAAAGCCAACTACTGTTGAGCAAAAACCAATTCAAACCACTAAAAACCCTGATGTGAGTACTCAAAGCGATGTCAATATTAGAAACACAACCACAACCACTACAAACAGAATACCAGTTTTTGACAATCTCACAAGACGGCCAACAGTTGTTACTACAACAAAATCGACCAAGGACAAACCATCTTCAACAACCAAAATCCCCGCTTCATCTGAGAAAGCTACAACTTCGAAACCATTTACTCAAAGTTCTTCAACGTCCACAGCGAGACCAGAAGCTTCTTCTAAACCATCTTCCACTGTGAAACCATTGGAAAAACCGGCCCCTACAGTTGCTTTAAAACCTTCACTGTCTTCTACAAAACCACCGTCAACTTCTTCCATCAGCAATGAAGTGACTAATGATCTTGCATCTAAAAAACCTTTGGTCACCACAGAAAAGATTGGTTTAGTAACTTGGGGCAATTTTTTGGAACAAGGAGTATCTAGTTCAACGGCAGCCACAACTGAGAAACGTATGTATTCGAATAAAAATGTTTTATTTTAATTTTGATTAAGTTTGTAAAATATGGGTTTGTTCGATTGATGATGAAAGATAAAGTAATAGTATGATTTTCATCTAATCTGGGCCAGGTCAGGTCCACGTCCCACAGCTCTGACGCAAACTGCCGACGAATTGTCAAGAACCTGATGGACTTGTAAAACAGGCAACCATGGTTAAGGCTTTCGAGAGGCATACGTAGTATATGGCCTTGCCGTCCGGAACGCCTACGCCGAATGACAGTAGATACCAAGGGTTTCTGCGTCCGTTGCCTCACTTCTGTGTTCTTTATAAACTCAAATCACGGCATTATTAGACGCGGTTATGGGAAAGAAATCCTATTGATTTAGTATAATTATTAATGGCATTTTTATTAAATGGATTGCTTGATATTGTAAAATTTAAGTATGTAATTTATTATGTATGTTTCAGAAGAAGATTGGTCTCCAGTCACACCACCAGCAGAGTGGGTCCTTCTCCAAACAGTTTCACCCTCGAACACAACGACTTCATCAACCCCTACATCTACAGCTGATCCTGCGACAAAACCGGTTTCAGAAAACCAGACCTCAACAGCAACGACATCTCGTCCATCGACAACAACAGCGAAACCAGGCGCAGAGACGACTACCAAATCAGACGTCGCTGAGGCCAGTAAGAAACCGACGAAGCCAGTCTTCACAGTTCACG
>JAGVSP010001840.1:0-69711 GCA_022494985.1 Micrasema minimum
TACTTTTAACCACGAAAACCAGATAAAGGAGTCGGTGTTGTTAAATTGGTTGACCCAAGTGCTAAGTACACATCCGGAACTATGGATCCATGACGAAGTTTTTTGTAGAACTTAATTAAGATGTAACGGTAACCTTTCTAGGTAAATTATGGTCCTTCAGTAAATAACCGAAACGGATTGCGTGACTTTAGACAATGCGGAATAAACATTTAATTCAATCATTAAAATAAGTGCGTGAACAATAAAAAGTAACAATAAATAAAATAATTTCGTATGTGTCCTTACTAATTTAGCAAATTATGACAAAAAACGTATTTAATGATTCTTTGAAGCATTCGTTTTTTTATAAAATTCAAAAATGGGTGACGACTGTGGTAATAGAACGTTTTAGTTGTTTGGCTTTTTTTAAAATTACATCTAATACTAAACTAAGAATGATGGACATCATTTGAAAAAATAGGGTTCCCTGGGTGCTTTGTGGCAGATTGATAAAGAGCTTACATTTTCAAGAAAAATATAATATGTACATGTACTTTGTACAATGTACATGAAGATTTATGTATTTTGACAAGCGGAAAATTAAAACAAAGATACGATATTTCTGGATCGATTTCGAAACAGCTAGATTTTCTTTCTCACAAATGAATTAAAAATAATTTACAATTTGTTCGATTCGAAGAAACACAATAAATTTATCAGTAATTGAAACAAACACAAATACAACATACACTTTCCACTTCGACAAATGGTTACTTTGAATTGCTAACAATAAAATAAACACGATACGCCACCCTCCTTGCAACAATAAACATACCGAAGCTGCACTTACAGTAACCATACCCAGAGGCAATGTGCGGGTTACTGTTGAGATATAAAACCGCTCTGGGGAGTTAGTAAATCTGGGGAGAGGATGAAGAAGGAATTACGAGGTAGGAATACGTGCAACAGCTTCTGATGGCAGAATCATAATACTAAAAACTGAAAGTCGACAATTTTCATATCTACTTACAATACTGATTCAAATGTAAACACGAAGTTAGTAAAGTTTTATCCATTGAATTAAAAATCAAACAAAAACAGGTATGCAGCGCGTGTTTTGTAGATCATAAAAGTATTTTTGAGCTCGTTTAGAGATTATCATATCAATCGTAAAGTGAAAATATACTTCGCGCATTGTTAAAATCATTATATTTTGATCATTGATTTACTTAGATTTGAACTGAACCCAAAAAATTAATGACACTTCAACTACGCCAAAACCTCCAACTCCGCCAGTCGCGTATCAGTATTCTTTAACCGCCGGCCGAGTCGGACGTTCATAAAACATTCCGAAATACCCTCCTGTGTAGTGTAACCGTGTAAAAACCATACGGATAAAATTTAAAAAAAGATGCTGTAACTTACCACATGTAAGTGTTTATTTATATTTGTTTACATAGCCTAAAATAATTATTATTCAAAGAAAGTTTTCTTCTTAAATAATTGCCAACAGCCCGTCCACAAGAAAAAAAAGTAATTTTAGATGCATGGTAAAATTCATGAACGCTCCTCGTAAGGAACGGGTTAGTATTGTATACTGTTACTGTAACCCTATATTTAGCCCATACCTTTTTCGGTGTGTGTGCGGATGCTTGCCGGCAGTCGAAGGGCTCTGATAGGTCGACCCGTGTAAGAGTATTAAGGTGCAGAATCTCCGTGTCATTACTTTTTCTAAATAATTTACTCTGCAAGGCAGATCTAAATGTATTATATATCAATGATTTTGATAGAAAAAAGCCAAAATTTGGTGCAAAACAGTACATTTGATAACCTATCAAGTTAAATACAAAACGGATGAATCCTACGTAGATGTCACCAAATAGAAACATTGGATCCAAGCGACAGGATAAGGTGTGATAATCTCATTTATCATTTCAAATAGCAAGTAAATTTTACACGAGGAAGGAGAATAGAGTCGTGACCGTTTGAAATAAACAATTCCCCGTCACCTGTAAAATATGGTTCCAAGTCGTGCAGTACTGGTACACCTAGCACATACAGAAGACGATTACAGAGATGCACTTTTACGACACCCCAAGCGAATCTGCTGCTATACTGCAGGTAATATTATACAAACAGTTCTTGGAAACAGTGAAAACTAAGTGGAAATGTTTATAGATAATGCATTACAACTGAAACAAGACATCGGGGATTGAATACTAAACGTCTATGGGTCGATTAATTTACATAGAATAGACTATCTATCAGTACGTTATAAGGATTGACAAAGATTAAACTATTAGATAAAAAAATGTAAAACTTACGTTTCAGAAACATTTGATGATTATATAGAATTTATACTAATATAATACATCATCATCATACCATATCCGCTCCCTATGTGGAGCATATGGAATCTACAAACTGCGTCCAGGCCAAACGATCGGCCGCCAGCTCCCGTGCATCCTCCCAAGTCAAGTTCACGTCCCGCAGCTCTGACGCAAACTGCCGACAAATTGTCAACAGTGGACGACCAGGACGCCGAGAACCTGATGCCTCGTAAAATAGGCAAGCATCTCGGGAGGCATACGTTGTATATAATACTATTATTACTATTATTTTAATAATGACATTTTTTGCCAAGTTTTGATAGGGAAAATAGTGCATTAATCAAATGAAAACTATTATACATGCATTATTAGGTGTTAGATGTAAGGAAAATAGAAGTAAAATTCATTATCAAAAATATATCAAATTAAATTGAAATAACAACCTAAATAAAAGGTTGTGTATTTAAATTATGGTATTCATATAATATTGAATTTCTGAGAACTAGCTAGCAGCAGACATCTGCATCTCTCTCTCACTCCATTTTATTCTTGCAAATAATGGACTGTACCGGAAAAAATCAGGGAAATCAACGATCTATGTTCTTACAGTCATAAAGATCAACAACTTTCTCGGGGATAATTCGCCGTGTGGGATATATTGCAGCCATGTTTGCTATAAGTTTCCTGAAATTACAAGACCCTGTTAAGGTTAGGACTGCCGGGAGCCATTTTGTATTTACCGCTCCACCTTGGATTGTGTGCTCCTGCAGATGGAATGAGAAATTGAATTGCATGGAGAATATTTCCCATCAGCTGCTGCAACGTTCCCAATCGTTCTGGGCAAGAAGTTATTTGTATTTATTTAACAAAGGATGGAAGCCGGTACAATCAAAGAATTCAAGTTTACCGAGATACACGTAAATGGCGTATCGATTCAATGAAAATATTTTACAATATGATTAGCTAGAAGATGAAATCAATTTTAAGGAAGCAACGAAACAAATTACGATAGTATCTACCCATTGATTTATAATACACTAAGATCTGCCTTGCAGAGTAAATTATTTAGAAAAAGTAATGACACGAAGATTCCGCACCTTAATACACTTACACGGGTCGACCTATCAGAGCCCTTCGACTGCCGGCAAGCATCCGCCCACACACCGCAAAAGGTATGTGCTATATATAGGGTTACTGTAACAGTATACAATACTAACCCGTCCCCTACGAGGAGCGTTCATGAATTTTACCATGCATCTAAAATGACTTTTTTTTTCTTGTAGACGGGCTGTTGGTTATTATTTAAGAAGAAAACTTTCTTTATAATTAATTAATTATTTATTTTAGGCTATGTAAACAAATATAAATAAACACTTACGTGTGGAAAGTTACACCATCTTTTTTAAAATTTTATCCGTACGGTTTTTACACGGTTTCAATACAAAGGAAGGCATTTCGGAATGTTTTCTGAACGTCCGACTCGGCCGGCGCCGGCGGTTAAAGAAATACTGAATACGCGTCTGGCGGAGTTGGAGGTTTTGGCGGAGTTGAAGTGTCATTCATTTTTTAGGTATCTACCTTATAAGTTATTTTACATCACCATACGAACTTGCAAATGGCAAACATAGTAAAGAGTTAGACAGTATGCTCCAAGATTTTTTTAAATTTTTTTTATTCAAAAACATATTTTTAAAGCGCCAATTAGCACCTTACGGGTTTATTATCTACTTGAACAATAGTGCAATAAAAATAAAACGATAGATAATCTCATAACATCCATGAATTACATATTTAACTTAAAATTAATGGTCGATGGTAGATTAACGTGGGTTGAAATTTTCATGTAATATCTCGATTAAATACATCGATAATAAAGGTAAAACATGAAAAATACAGCAATCAATTTAACAATATCGACGTCGTTATGTTACATTCAGATGTTTCACCCACACAATATTATATCGAACAGATTTTAATTAAAATATGGTTTGGTAAAATATTGTTTTACTGGCAATATGAAATCCTCAGAGATGAGTAGGTGTATAAAATTCAAATTCAATAAAAATCGATTCATTTGTATTGGAAGAATTTATATCATTGGTTTTTTTTGCCAATTTTCGCTGATGCTATTATTTAATTACTTGGTGACTTTAATTAAGTCTAAGACAACTCATCGTTTTTTCAGAATACGCAATAACACGTAAAAAACCAAAAGGTTGTCAAACTTATCTACTCTCAGTAAGACCTTTTTAACTTCAAATAGATAAATAAGTGCGGTGATCATTGTCATTGATAGCGCAATGATTTTGAAATCGTTCCGTTTGATTCTGAAGTAGCAGCTTGTATTTTGCTATCCCAGGTGATGTGACGTTCCGCTCGAGCGGGTGACAATACTCTCAGAGTACAATACAACAGTACCCACAATAGTGCTACAATATGGCCTCTACAGCGCTCTCAATCATACAGGCGCGTGGATCGTCGAGCCGTGAATCAAAATAGACCCATTCAAATCGGCAAATCGAAAAGGGAAACTGATTGATGCTGGAAATAAGTCGAAACCGTCAACCTCAAGTGCCCATTAAATATAACAACAGATTAAAATTACTGGTAATAATGTGTGCGAAGCATAAAACTTTACTAGGTATATTTTTTTATTAGACATGGTTCAATTGAAATTTGAATACTGATTGTGATTAATAGGGAACAATAAGAGAAACTGGCGTTAAATACATTGGTTTTCTTACGATGCGATGGCTGAATATGTAAGATAAGCAATGATTTTTTTTTGAAGAAGTCAGCAAGAAACAAAAAAAGAAGGAATAAGCATAGTTCGAAAGATCTTCCTTAATAACAAAGCGCAACGGAACAATTTCGAACACTTCCAACTGAAACGAAATAATTCAAATGTATCAGATAGTGGAAGACTGATGTAGTTGTCTTTTTTTCAATGCAAAATACGAATGGAACATAAAATTTTGACAGCTGTCTTTGAATTAGCCATTCTAGTAAATTTAATTCAATGACGAGTAATCAATAATTTGAAGAAGACGTGTTTTTTTTAGTGTGAATAATTATTGTCCAGCCTATTGGAAAATCGCATGATTAATGATTAGGTATACAATATGTACAAATGTACATACATTGTAGATAATTTTATCATGACGAGTGACAGGGAGGCCACGATCACAAGCGGCAAGCGAAAACAGCGAAGGAGCGAAAAAATTAAATGTATCCAAATACATAAAAAATCCAATGCATAAATACATTGGTTTTTTTTTCGATCCTTCGCTGTTTTCGCTTGCCGCTTGTGATCGTGGCCTTCCCGTGAAGCTACCTTTTATTTATTAATTAATTACAGGATGATTAATAAAGCGCCATTTTCGCGAGAAATCGCCTCAAGAGCGCGATGACTAGTCTAGCGCTGAGCGCTGCTAGGACCATTCCATTGTTTCGATGTGGGTTGAAAAAAAATTAAATGTTAAAATTTGTTTTTTTTTTCAATTACAAAAAAACGGATCGTAGCACGTTAAACGAATGGCTTACAAATTCAAATGACATCGGTAGTCACTAGACATACTGTCATTAGTAACTAGTGAGACGCCCCGAAGACGGCATAATTTATATAAGATGGTGTGATATGAAATTCTCTAACGAGTTGACATAAAGATTCGGATACTCGGCGGCAGATGTCACCTTGTCATGTAACTTCTGATTAATACCGTCAGAGGTGCGACATTGATATTAAATGGGGAAAATTACAACTAGAAACATTTCATTTTTATTTGAGAAATTTTAGGAATACTGAGATCTTTCCATGCATATTTCACATTGGCACTAAAACACATAACTATATTCTTTCTTTCCCTTATCCGCTCCTAGTGGTGTAAGAATAAGATTCTTTTTTGATATACTAAGTGAAGTGATCTTGATGCTTTTTTTAAAGTGAAAGCAAGATGATCGGTCTGATGCTTTAATTTCGGTTTGAAGTACCTACGAAAAAAGAATTTTTTTGTCGGTACAATAACCGTCCTTTCTGTAATATCAGTAATTTTCAATGTTTTCACTTATAGAAGCTTTGTTTCAATAGAAACATAATAATATTATATTCCCTGGACACAGCGTTTCACTATTAGCCCAGATAAAAGATAGTATTTAAGATAGACAACAATTTCGCAGGTTCTTAGCAGACTTTATCTCTGGTACGAGATAGCCGTCAGCTTGGACAGAGAAGGGATTATAAAAACATAATATGAAGACACGATTTATTATAAATTATAAACGAATGGTGCCACTCCGTATAATAATATGATTTCGAGACTAAAATATATTTCGCAACTAAAAAAAGGACGACAGGAAACGCGTGGCCTTAAAAGTCACAATAAAAAAACTTGAAAAGAAACATGCCTATTAAATTCTACGAGAACTGTAACTTTCTTAGAGGGAGTAAGTACAAAATTTTTCTAAAAAAACTTATCCAAGAAAGAGTTTTTAAGATAAATAATAAAACAACATGCCCTGAATTTTCTTTATAAGGTATCTTTAATTGACAAGTGTAAATAATTCTCTCTTTAGTCATTATTTTATACATTGTTATGTAATTATCTTCTATATTCGCACAGGCGTCAAAGGAATAGAAAATGGCTAAATGTTTACAATAAAAACCGGAGAAAAAAATTAAATCCGCTTAAAATATATGAGATTGGATTTGTAGAATTAAGGATTTTAACCAACCTATGAAACTATACTTGTATGAAAAAGACACAAAGCGTCTCTAAAATCTCATTCATTAATAAATAACCTTAAATTAATTGTATTACATGCATCGTTGTAGGAATGCTAATATCTTCACATTAATATAACAAATAAAAACAACGAGAGCCTACATTATAAGAATTATTCTAACATGTGCCATCAAGTAGACATTAAGCAGTATTAAAAGAGAATCAGCATTGCCCTCAGCGACCTCAAGCCTAGATGTATTGAGATGCATCTCAAATAGGAAAAATGCGACCAGAGTCCCAGGAAACGTGATGCATCCTGAACAGCTGGACAATGGAGAAGGACGAGGGATGAATAATGGATCAGGGTACCCATAGCAGGACATCTGGTGACGGAATATTCAACGATGATGATATAAAGCAGTTTAGTGTTTCAAGGTTGTAGTCTCCACAGTTGGTATTCATACATTCAGTATGATATATACCTACATTTTGTTCCTTAGTTACTTAGGTATAGATAATTAAATCGTAGACAATAGTAGGATATGGCAGTTTTTATAAGTTGCTCGATCACAGATCAGTACCGACTCGGTAATAAGCGACGTGATAAGGATTTCTTACCCATTTGCTCGATCACAGATCAGTACCGACTCGGTAATAAGCGACGTGATAACGATTTCTTACCCATGGATGTTTAACGTTTTCGCGATCACAATGGAACACGCGTTAAAAGTTATCGATCGGGATTGAACGAGCGCATACTAGTCGCGAGCTATTTCCCGAGATATATCTTATTCGCACAAATCTTCATTCAATCTTTATTATAATTTAGCCGGTTTTCGGCAAGCCAAATATTAAGAAAAGCAGTCGACATAATAAAAAATCCGACAAGCGCGATGATTTGACGTTTGACGTAAGGCCGCGATATAGCGTAGATCGGCTCCGCTCGGCTCAGATCGTCAATTCTCGGCTCAGCGATCGCGGTATTGAACGGTATGTCATTGTGATCGCTCAAATCGTTAGCGTTAGCACGTGATTAGCACGCTTTTAACTACGTCGATAGTTATCTGTGCTTGAGCTCCTGATCAAAATTGACAGGTGAAGAATATTTTGATATTAACTTTAATTTAGACTAATTTAGACATGATTTAGACTAAAAACACAACAGAAGATTAACCACTAAAATAAGGTTCCTAATTGCCAATCACACCGTTCATAAATATCTTTGTTCATCTTCAAAAGTATTTTCGTTTCTTATATGATAAAAACGGCTTATTTTTTAAACAAACCATATTTTCGCATTTTCTGTTAATAATAAATAAAATCTAGCAAAAAGCACAAATCAAAAACTTAAAGAAAAATATTTTCACAATCATGTCCAGGTACTTCAATGTCAAAATCAAAATGTACAAAACTACACGTAAAGGTAACAAACTTAGAAAAAAAGATAATTCTTTACAGACTGTGTTCCTAGGAGAGGTATCAGAAGTTAAAGCTCCATGTAACAATACAAAATCACTTTAAATATATCCAAAACAGAGCATTGTGAAACAAATTGTATGGGGATTTCAAAGAAATCGGAGAACTCGCTCAGTAACGATTTGAAAATAAACGTGTGTCTAAGCTCTTTGACAAAAATAGTTTTATATTCAACAATAAGGACACGTGTAGATTTAATTAAAATAATAAAATAATAACAATACAGGGTGTACAACACACCTTGACATTCAAGACGTAGGCGTAGATCAGAAGATGGATAAGTTTTATATTCCGGATGTGATGGTGTTACTAACGAACCGGATGGATGTTAGTTAGTTCATGACTTACAATACCAGAAGAGTCAAGGTTCGTATACCAGATCCCATACCTCATTTCCTGTACTAACCGATCCCTTCGCAGCTAGTTCTATTGTGATCGATTGTTTGCAGAAATTGAATATCATTAAACAATAGATTAATTGTATATTGATTACAGTCTAAATGTTAAAGATTTTGCACGACTAGTAAATTAAAAGATTTTTACTATGCAGTCTAAGCTAATAAATTAAATTTTATGCCGGGGGAACTGCAAAACAAAAAAGGAACATACCTTTTAAAAAACGATTATGACAGGTCATAAGCCCTGTAAACGCCTAGATAACCCACATTCGTTTCCAGAGTTTCTCTGTCTCTGTTGGGATATCAATATCTGATATCAGCCGAGCATGGGTATAATCCAGTAATTTGTCTACAAGTATTTGTATACGTTTAAAATGTTGTTAAATATTTACTGGTTAAAAAATAAAGCAAACAAAAATTGGAGAGACATCTTCAGGCGTCTTTTAGTAAGTAATAAAGCTCGGAGAGCCTTACCTACACCAATAAAGATAGATTGCCAAAAATGCTTAACAATCTTCTCAACAGATGTCACTAGAGAGAAAAAATGATAAAAATTGTCGAAAAACAAACTCAAATGTGGAAACTTCTGTACAAATTCAATATATATAGTAGTTTCAAAAAAATTTGTCAGATGATGTCAGAATGGGCGGAATGGGGAATGTTGTAGTACATCAAGTGGCCACTTAACCCAGCCAATGACAGGTCATAAGCCCTGTTAACGCCTAGATAAAACCCTCATTCGTTTCCAGAGTTTCTCCTGTCTCTGTCTCATGTTGGGATATCAATAATATCTGATTATTGTTATTTTTGGCGATAAAGTTTTTAAACTTGGTTCGATCTGTCAAAATATTGCGTGAGTATAATAACCTAAATAGATAATAATATATAATTACTTTTAGTATCGTAAATGCTGAAAACAAATGAGTAATGTACAAACATAAAATACATAATAATAATAATAATCATAATCCAACTGTACACATGATATTGTATGATGCGATTTGTTGTGCAGAAAAATATATTCCTTTCTTCCTTTGTGCACATAAATAGTGCATAGTACACTGCATATTGATAATTTTTGAAAATATGCGAGCGTTAAACAATGATTTAAAGAGTACCAGGCTAAAATTACGTTGCGCTCAGTAAGGCTAGCAGAATAATTGAGAGAAAATAAAGAACATTAGTCGTTTTTGTACTGCTAATAATAGGCGGTAATAAAACGGTACTGATATAGCGTGAACGCTCGAGTACCTTCAAATAAAAGCTTGTTTTAGACTTCAGACTCTTATGCGCGTATAATGTATTTCCTACCCTACGATTTGTAATTTAAATCGAGTGATTTAAATTACCTACCTAAGAGAAGCGAATCGTTTGTGACCTTTGGGATTATACCTTTTTGAACGAAATCCATGAAAAAGAACATCACATTAATACAAAATTTAAGAATATATTGAACTTGTATACTATTCCGAATAAGCTCAGAAAGTTAACGTAGCAAAACCATACGAAATTAACAACATTTGAAATTTTTGCCCACTGTTTTACTAAATCAAAGGATTTTTTAATTTTTAAGTTTTATATTATTTATAACTTCATTCCTAATTGAAAACAAGTATTAATTAGTGACTGTCAATATCAATAGTAGTCATCTGTTAATTTAACCTGAACTATCAGAGAAAACTAATTTAAATCGATATTATGTTTCTGCCAGATGCAAAAACTTAACGCTCTCAATTACGATACTAACACTCGCATTCCTTGGAGTTTAACTACATACATCGCATGTTTATGAAGCTTGTATGCAGCCATTAACACACGCCTACATAAGAAGCGTTCAATTTATTTGAAGCGGCCAAGGCGGATTTGTAGAAGCCAAAAGTGCCAACATCCCATTATAAACGGGGCACAACAACACACTTTGATGAACTAGCAAGAATAATTTAACACTGTTGAATAATTTGACAAAGGTCAAATGGAGTAAATAACTGACTTGAACGAAAGTAGTATTGACCAATTTGAAACACACTAAGACATCGATTTATCAACGAATAATGCCCACTTTATATGAGACAGTTTCTTGTTCAGAAAACTACACAGTTTCTTGTTCAGAAAACTGTGCAGTCTGTCAAACTTCTGTCAAAAGACACGCTAAATATGTGTATTTTTGAAACGCGATTGTAAGTTATTATCGTATGTTTGCTCTCAGGAAATTGTATATTTAGCTAATAATGTATATATGTTATTGTTTTTTTACGTATTTAAAAGCATACAATAAACCAATGTCTATTTAAACGTTTACATAAAAAACATTGACTGTCATGTCAGCTTAAATCTGACACTAGCACACAGTTTTTCATGCAGTTTTACCTTTATACGGGACCGTTTTCAGACTGCACAGAAAACTGTGTAGTAAACTGCGCCATATAAAGATAGCTTAAGAAATTTCGATTCATCCGTTTAGATAACACATCGCACAATCAAGCTAACCACCCTTTAAGCTAGTGGAACATGTAAACTGAGAAAATATATGAAATTATTAAGACAATCTCATCATATAAACTAGCGAATGTATGGATTTTCCTCGTGCCAAATACACCTGTTACTTTATACATACTCGCGCCACGGTTGACATCCTAACGAAGCTCTTAATTGACAGCAGTTGGAACAGAATCGTTATTCCCGGAAAGGTAACTGTCAAGATGTTCAAATAGGTTGGATTGAGCAGTTGTTTTCGAAATACGAGTCGTATATTTTGGCAAATTGCAGCCGAGTCTGAATGCAGTACGATTAGCGTCGGTTGTTCTGATTAAGCCGGGCGTTAGGCGCATTCCGCGCGTCGTAATAACTAGAATTCATTATCAAGATATGTTCATCTCTCGCATGTGACCGGTGCCTGAGCCTGCTTAGCGGCGGTAATGAAAATATTATTCCCCTTGGTCAGTTTTATTAGCACAATCACGCGATTCTGGAAACTAGATTTCAATATCAAGGAAATTGAAGTTACACAAATTAAATCAAGTAAATTGAACAGTTAAGGATTGGATTATCATCATCATTATTCCATATCCGCTCCGTTATAAATTTATGTCAAATTTTAAGCAATGGACGTCCAGGAAGGCCGGAAATCTGACGCCTTGTGTAATAGGCAAGTGTAAACTAAACTGCGTTCTCTTATCCGCACCCGATGGTGTATAGGCCACTGCATTGGTAAACCAAGTCCAATGAATCTTAATCATTTGCTAAATTAAGGCAAGATGATGCAAGGATTATTGGTATAAACTTACCACATTCCACAAATCTTTAGTATAAGGGTTTTATTGAGAGAAACCCAGAACTTGGAGCGGAAGCATTAACAAATATCAGAGAGCAGTAAGAAACTCCTACAAGTTTCTAAGGAAGCACTTAAACATCCGAAACACTATTCCAACAATTGGAAGGACGGGCAACAAATGCAGAAGACATTACACGGGTAAGGAATGGTAGAACGACTATGACAAACGAGCTCTACCGAAATTGCATTCATTCCGCATTTACGGCTATACTGCCCTTCGTACAAGTGCCTGTGTCGATGGGGTTTTATGGCAGAACATGTTATGCAGAATGATATATTCAACTTTGTACGAGAAGTAATATAATATGCAATTCGGCAGATTTGCGACTATTCGCGTGTAAACGGATAAATAACGTCGTAAACGATAAAGCTAAGAACGATTTCACTTATAAAGGAAGCAATAAAACGCACGAAATCGGCTTTTGATGACAAAATTCAAATTGAATTTCGGCTAAAAACAAGATTTCAATAATAATTCCAGTGATATACGAAACTTCAGGTATTTAGAAATCCACAAAATGCACGATAAACTACTAGGTACTACTACTACTTTTCCCTTATCCGCACCCAATGGTGCATAAGGCACTGCATCGGTACACCGAGTGCAGTGTATCTCGATCGTTTTAATACATGACGGTAAGATGATCAGTGATACTCTCCAGTACCAGTCCAAGGTACACAATTAAAAATATGCTAATAATAATTAATCAAACAAAAAAAAACATCTCTTTTCAACAATTTTTTTTTTCAAATGCAATAATCTTTGTTTACTATAATATGTAACAGTATAGTCTTTGTATAAGAGCATTAGACGGACATTTAAAGACGCCATTTTGATTAAAATTTAATACGAGGTAGCAAATTTTCTTTCCCCAAAAAGGTTATTTTTACGATCTGTAAAATTTTAATAAGATTATTTAAATTGTTTTCTCCTTCCGTAGTAGCTGGTAGGGTTAACTTGGGCGTTTGTATTAAAAAGGACCAGGGACCAAAAGAAATTCAAATGGCAAGGATTATGTATATTGTAAAGTACCGGACGGTTTAGGAAACTACTTTTTATGTTCTCATAAAATATAAACCAAACCCCTAAAATCCAGTGGGCAAGAGTAAACAACCCTCTTTCCGTGAGCCTCGTGAACAGAAAAATACAAGCGTCAAAAAAAATAAAAAATGCAATCGACATCTCAACAGAGACAAGAAGTTTGAAAGGGAATATGGACGCGTTTACAGTTGGCTGGCGGCCAATTGATGGACTACAACATTCCCCATTCTCGTTAGTATTTGATATATTATCATTACTTTATCCCTTTTCCAATTTTTCGTGTCTGTTGAGTTGTTGATTATTGTAATTGGATGCGCATCCCGTCGTGGGTAAAATCCAGAGTTTGGATCCCGAAGGCCGCGAAAATATAAGTACTTGGATTTTGGTAAATTCGTATTATTTTTCATGAAAAATTTCGATAATAGGGTCTGTAGCCTAGGAATTAAAACCTTTTCCTATAAAATATAAACCCGTGTCCAAAAGTTAAGGTCCAAAATAAAAATACATTTACTGGGACCCAAGACCCAAGGCAAATAGCTGAACGTTTTTTATATTAAAGTACTTACACAAAAAAACTCTTTATTTTAATTTATTGAAAAAAGATTACTAATACTCGATCAAATATTAATTAAATTATAAAAACGGCAAAAAAACTTTGATAAAAATCCCAATTATTAATCAGTTATTTCGGTACATATTTGATCTTCATAAAAAAGAGAGCGATTTTTAATTAAGGACGAATATTTTAATCGCTGATTCATAATATAATATATACAAAAGTTTAATTATGTAAACAGATCGAATTAATTTTCAAGATCCCTAAGGAATATCTAGATTAAAAATTCTTAGTAATTTGAAAAAAAAAAATATACGGGTATCTGTATTTACATTGTCAAAAAACGAATTTGAATATTTATAAAAGAAAATATTAAGTAAACTAATCATTTTCTTTTCTTTAATTAAAGAGCTTTTATGTAAATATAATTTTTTACTAAAACAAAGGTTAAATTCTATGTAGCATTAATAAGTCTAGCTTCTAGGTAAATATTTATAAAAATATACATCTAAATAAATATAATACATACTTAGTATCAGCAGAGAGGATCAAGCCATATTCAGTTATGTATGTAGTGATATATTTTTACATCAGCACCAGAAGTCACTTAAAATCACACCTATAAAATACAGGAATATCTCCTTTGTTTTAGAGAAAATAATTCCAATAAATTTATAACACAATGTTAAAATTTAGAAATCTGTGTGTATATAAAATCTAATAACCTAGATTTTATAATGAAAATAAAACGTATATCAACGGAATATCAAGCATTCTGCAAATAATTACAATATACAAATTACCAGATACAGTATTGGTTAAGAGAGCGTAACAAAAATTAAATTACTGGTTGGCATAACATACGAGTTCCTCATTATCCACATAATGTGTACTGGTACAGCGCATAAATTGCACAGCAAACAACGGATATGCAAATAGTCAGATGCAGTGTCAAGGCTGTATGATGCACATAGGTGCATCTCCCCCACGTAAGCGGGCAAGTGCACAAGATGACCCAGTAATGTGCAACAAATCGTGACTCGCGACATGAAAGTGAAGCTGGGACGGGACAACAACGGTACATTGTGCAACGAAAGTTGTGCATTAGACGGTTAGAAAATGTTACGAAATAGTTATCAAAGATGCAGGGTTCTGTTTTGTTTAATCCATTAGCAATGTAATAGCATTAAACATTAATATTCTTTAATGAAATTTCTCGGTGGAAGTTCATTGTAATTGATATAAAATTTAAAAACTGGTTGACACTTGAATTTACTACTGAAGTAGATTAAAACTATCAACCTCTTCCCGAATACCGCATTTTTTTTCTGGGCTATTTTCAAATTGATGTAGTCGTAAATGTCTATGCCAGAAAAAAGTTGTGATGATGCAGTTAAATTACCTTCCAAAGCATTGGCGTCTATTAGTAAGATTTAAACAGCCAAAATATCATTATTGCAATATTGAGATGACGAACAAGTTAAGACAACAACAACAACATCTCTATATTAGGTTTTCATTGACAGTGTCAAATCATCTTCCATAGTTTTGAGTAGTTGGTGAGATTTAACCAGACAAAATGTCAATATCGCAATAGTATTATAAATAAGGAAGTCAACAAGTTGTGGTAATCTCAAAATTGCGATTGCCTGTGACGTCAAATTATCTCTCATAGGAGTGGCATCTTCTTCTTCGATGTCTCAATCCTGAGGATTGGTCTGCATCGGCGTCTATTAAGGTGTTTTAGACAGAATAACTTTTCGAAGTGATTTGTCCAAACAAAATATCACTACCACAATATTTATAACAAAAATGTACGGCCCCAGAGACAGTATTTAATTATCTTCCATAACAATGCAGTGGCGTATATTGGTGTGATTAAACCTGACGAACAAATCTGCCAATCTTTGGATACCGAACGGATAATCTCTGGGTATTACGGTCCCCAATGACAATGTCAAATGCCATGTCATCCGTGACAGTGGCGTCTATTCATAGTTAGTGGGATCTTAGGATTACTGACCGCTGGATGTGTGTCATGCGGCTAATTTCGGCCGCCAGATGTCACCTGAGGACGGTGCCAAATTATTGTGCATTCGGTGCTTAAATTGCTCGCCCGAGGAATTGATTAATGGCGTGTGCCACAAAAATTTAGAATTGGATTCAGAAGTGAGACTTTTCGAGAAAGTGTGTTTTTAGTGCCTTTGGGCTTTAAAAACATACATTAATTTAAATCAATACCGGATTATGCTTTTAAGGTGGTACAACTAAAAGTAACATTTTAAAGCTAAGTAAAAATATAATCACTCCGAATGCTAAATATAGGAAAAAAAGTAGCCATTACAACAAACCAAAAATCATTGTTCCACCTCATCTTTTTAGCGAGCCGAGTAGTGTTTACATAGAGATAGAGTATTGGGTTGGTACAATAAAGGCAGAATATTCAATCAAAAGGGTTTAGAAGTCATCAATTAAAAATTACTTTGAGATTCAAAGCAAGATTTAAAAAATATGAGGAGGAAAACAATAGAAAATAAAGGTATGTCGTCATATTGGTGAAATCAGAATAAATATGCATTACTTTAAATTCAACATTCGAACGATATTTATAGTATGCTTAGCCATCCATAAAAAGTGGGTAGTATAATAGTCCGACCGTTTTATCCATAAATTGCACCCCCAAAATGGCGAACTAAACAAACTCCTAAATCCTTTATTTAAGGATCTGGCTTTTGCGCAGAGCAGTCAGTCCTTCACGGGCCGTCTGGAGGACTTCTCCACCAGACGGGATGTCGGGGCGGGGGCGGAGGAGGCTACAGACTGTAGACAGGCCGTGGGCGGCTCAGGGAGAATCGATATAGGCGGCTGAACTGGTTTGGGCGGGGGGCGCTGCGCCCTTGTGCATCCTTCATGGGAACTGTTGTCTGATCAATAGGCAGACTTCAATGTCGTCATAAGAAAATAATACACAAATGTCAGAAAAGTATATTAATATGGTAGATGTTTAGTATTAAAAAATAGCTTAAATTTGTTTTTCAAAACTAATTTGGAAGTGAATTTCTTGTAGCTGGTTAGAGATTGTATTTTTAATGTTGTTACCGTCAACAACATGACTTTTCCATTCTTTCCACAGCGACAAACGCTCCGCAGGGATAAATCAACTTACAGAATCTGACGTCAAATAAATGCTCATATGTCATGGCCTAGAGCCAAAATGGGCTACAACTGTCGCTCGAATATAAAAATGAAAAATACAGCGGCGTCTTGTATGCGAGATCTCATTCAGAGATTTATTTCTGCACTCCAAGATGTCACCAGAAACCTTAGGACGGAAGGAGGATTTCATTTTGTAAACAATCGCGGGATTACGAGCGACGAGAGTAGGTGGTGTGCACCGCTCCACGCCACACAGATTGCCGCCGGTATTTAGGACCGAGAAATCCCTGCAAAGTAAGAGGCAATAACCATCACTCGCGAGAGATTTGCGCTCGGTAGATGTCCAATATTTAACGATAATGGCCGAGCAGAAATGAGAAGGAGCCCGAGATAAAAAAAGGAAGAAATAATATATTTTCACACGCTCAGTTGGATCAGGGACGTCGAGCATTACGTAGCAATGGTTACAGAACATCATTATGATGTTATATGAGAGGAAAATGCCCGTACATTTTGAGACAATTCGTTATACTCGAATCCAAACGGCTATTCAATAAATATTGGCAATAAAATGTCTGCGGAATAACACAAACTCAATGGAAGCGAATCCTAAATACATTTGTCGCGGATGAGACGTTTAGCTATTCAAATTTATTACTTCCTTTTTGCAAGGAGACACTGAGAAATTTATTTTGAGACAGATCAGTGAAGCTGCCTTATGAATTTACGTAGCATTCATTCATTGATTGTTATTCAAAACCTGACCTAGGATAAGCAACGTGAAATCTATCAATACTCTTGAAGGAATACATGCGAAAACAAGCGATAAAACATAAAATAAAATGTAGGCAATAAACATAATGTTTCGAAAGCTGAGTTCTTAGGATTTTTTTTATGAACATAAAAAATTTACCATCGGCGTCGTTATTATGCTTTATAATATGAAAAATTTAAATGTATTTATTTTATATTTTACATATCTATTACTATCGTATATAATCACAATAGTTGATTATGATGACGACTCACTCACTTCAATATTTTATTGAATAATGATTAAAAAAAACAAAATCATAGTTGTAAAATTCATTAAAATATGGAACAAAGAAGAAATAAGTCAAAAAGTGAAGAAAAATGTTCTTTATATTTAAATCAAACCGGGTAAATCCAAAACGAATGATAATTTGATATTCTCTCAACCTTTCGACGAGTAACGGAAGTCAAAAAGCTTCCAGCTTACATTTGATTGAAACAGGGCTTTGGGAAGGAGCTTTAAAAGTGAAATTAAATAAATTTGCGCGCACTGGATTTAGGAACAATAAAACTGTCAGCAAATAAAAAAAATCCCTCGAATAGTTTGATACAAAGTATGGAGATATATAATATAAATGTAACGTTTTTAAACATATTGTATTTATAAAACTGTTATATAAATTAGTGTTTTTTTTTTTTAAATGGCGTAGGTAATTTAAAAAAATGGTGTTAGATACTTGATACTCGTATTTTTGTTGAACAAAAAAAGTTGGGCAAAAAATATAATCAATATTGATAAAATCACCAAGTAAACAAATTAAGGGTTAAATTATATTGTCTCACGACATTAAGTGACCCAAATAAAACCAGCTATCTCAAATGTATGCACGTAAATAAATTTATTTTATGTTCTCGATTATAATCGGTAAACAAACTGAGAAAATGGACGCCAAGCTACCCGCTTTAATGAGAGCGATGTCCTTTATAAATTACTGTGATCCAGATAATATTTATAACATCACTGTTCGTGCAGACTGCAATCACAATACAACGATCCTGATAAAGGTTAAAGACTACTGGAAATTGAGGCAGGTCGGGTCGTATCAAAACATGCTTAATATTTTACAGAAACTAAAAAAAATCACTAAAAAGCTTGCCAGGACAGAGTGGTGAGGCATTGTATTCTTTCCGTCTACCACTCCGGAGAAATGGAGTGATAGCTAGCGTTATGTATTCAAGTGTGCAAACTATGAAATATACGTTCAAATAAATAAGTGCCCACGATTTTAAACGCATTTTTAGTATGTGTGAGTTAAATCAAATGGCTGAGGCAAGTTTTGCAAAATATTGGAAAATGAAATTGGATTAAAACAAAGCATCTAATCAAAATTTAGGATTTATTTGATAGAGAGTGCAAGGCTTAGACAAGCACTATCGACAAAATTAAGAAAGGGCTTTTACGATGGTTTGGTCATGTGAAGCGAATGAGTGATGAAAGAACGGCTAAAAGAAGTTTAAATGCAAGTGTGCCTGGATGTAGAAGCCGAGGAAGGCCGAGAAAGACATGGCATGACCAAGTACGACAAGTTCTTGAACGGAACAATCGGTGTATGTGCATGAGAAGATGTATGAATGTAGAGGAAGCAAAGGAAGTATGTCAGGACAGCGTGGTTTGGCGTTCTATCCTCTCTGCCTACCCCTACGGGAAAATGGCGTGATGGTTAGTTAGTTAGTTGGTGTGTAAAATACTCCCCTTTTTAAAGTTTTTTTATGCATTAATAGTAAAAAGTAAAAAGTAATAGGATTTTTATCAAGGAAGCCACCTTTATTAGGAGCAAAAATGAGAAATTAGAAATACTTCTTTTGAATGTAAAAGACATCAAAGATCATTAAAATTTACTCTTGATAAGTTTTAAAGTCCACAGTAATGTTTTATTGTTTCGTACAGCATGTAGTTCACTAAAATAATAATTGCACCACTCAAACTATTGTGCATCGTAACTTTAATATCGCTACATTATTAAAACCAAAGTCTGTACAAAACTTCCAACGATAAAGAATTTTATAGGTGATGACGTCACGACTGGGAATATAATATATTATACCTATACACTTCAAATTGTGTACACAAAGATGGAAACATAAAATGACTTCCCAGCAATAAACATGAAAGCTGTGCGCGGGCTCCGTTTTCTTTGTTCAACAAAGGTCACGATAACTAATGAGAAAATTTCCTATATCCACCAAGCAATTTCAATAGCTTTTTATTGTAATTCGTGTCGCTGAAAGAGCATGCCATATTGGCTGTATTTTGCATACCTACTTGCATTCATGACCATAAATACAAAGGGAAACTTTGAACGGAATTTTTGTCTTGCATTAACACCACGTTTTTAGCAAGCTAAAAGCCTAAAAATATAAGCACGGTTGTTGTAAAGACTACCAGATGAAATATTTTAAAACATGATGCCATGTTATTATTTATTATTTCTCCGTTAAACGATTGATGGATAACAGGAAAATTGTGTTGTTATATTACGTCAAAAATAATTTAATTATAATGAACGAAACAGGCAGGGCATTCAATATAAGCAAACTCGTCATCACAGGAAATGCGTTTATTCATAATGATTTAACTATTTTTACTGCCGTTTTAATGATGCCAAGGTTGGGTGATTCCAGGCGAGGCGCGAGGAAGCCAATCTAGGAAAATTGCGCGAGTAGGTTAGTCGACCCGCACCGGTGCTGTGCGCGGTGTCCAGATCAAACGTTCATTCCGCGGGGCGTGACCGTGGCAAATCAAAAAATGCCATAAATCTCCATTGAAATATCAAACCGTTCCCGCTGCACAGTCCTACGCATCGCGAGCCAGCGGACGACTAATCAAACGCCTTGGCGCTCAATCAAACGGGCATGCCTATTACTTAACACGCATGGAGGAGGGAAATCGATGTACCGTCCCTTTGAGCGCGGTGGCTTTTAATTAGCGCGTCCACGCCTTCGAGAAACTTTACATTGTGTTGACATTTTAATTACGATCCTAGCTCAAGTGGCACAATGGAGTGCAGCGGATCCAGCACTGCCCTGGGGCAACCAGCGCAGAATGGACCAATCACCATCTCCAACACCACGACAATCGGTAGTTAAATCTCCCCGCCAATTAAGGCTATGATGAGGGGCAATTAAGGAACATCTCCTTCTACAGTAGCTGGGAACTGTCGAGCGGTAATTTGATGTTTGAATGGACTCCTTTTGAAATAAAGACCATAAAGAGATTAAAAAGAAGACACGTCCAGTTTGATGGCAGACATAATGTACAGGTAACTTTCTTTTATTATTAAATAAAATCTTTTTATTGCCCAAAGAGTAATTGCTTAATTAAAATAAAAAGTAATTAAGAAACACGTAATAAAAAAAATTCCTGTAATTTTACGTCGATATTTTGTTTTTTCTGCAAGGACTTTTCTGCAGAATGAAGAAATGGGTAACTTTTTCGAGATGTCAAAACTTGTCAAAAAAGAGTCAGCATGATTGTTCGTTTTCGTTTTGAAGATAATTTTGTAAAACTTCGGTGATTCAAAATACGATATCTTGGTGAACTAAAAAAATAATCAGAATCTTTCGGAGACAGAAAAATAATGCTAGGGAGAAAAGCCAGATACAGATAAAAAAACACAAAAGAATAACAAAAACTAGGACTTAATAACTCGATAAAACTGCCATCGGAATCTGCAATAAACTATGCAATTAATATATGTAAAAGGGCACCTTTTCGTTGAGATGAAGAGATATTGTAAATCATGGTTATAAAGGGCAATTTTTAATATGCAACCAAATTTTGTTTCATAAGAAATGAAAAAAATGCAATTTAAAGGATAGAAGGTTCTACGCCGTTATCTTCAGATATAAAATATAATATTGAAAGTATTGCTTCTAGTTTAACCAACCGTGAAGCAATACTATAGAAATTTGCTCTTAACAAAGGATAATATCATAGTTTCCGAAACAATCGGTGCCGCTGGCGGTTTAAAACAGTCCCAACTCAGAAACAGATTACAATATTAGGGATTTTATGTTATTGAGATTGAATACCAAATAGAGCAAGGGCGATTATAGAACAGATTTCAAAGGACGAAGGATTATGTCATTGGTGCGTGAATAAATAACCAAAGGATGAGACAAAGAAACTGAGCATAAATATAAAAAATGTATTTTAGTGCTTAAATCATTAAAATACAGTGTTATAAAATAGATTCCGTAAAAACTTGGAACCAAATTTAAAAAGTCAGGGTAATTAGATAAGGTTATGTTCTGCCACAAAATGGTTGATTTTATTGGTCGGACAAAATTGTGAATAATTTTACTGACGTGACATTTAAACAAAATACGGCAGTAAAGAAAAATCATATCGTTCCATCAGTGATAAGCGTTTATGCACTACTTGACAGCGAAGGTTGTTAAATAATGTTGTAAGCATTGCAGCTTGTAAAACCGGGAGAAAATCCCCAGAAAACGGAATGCAACTTGCATGCTGACACGCGATACTGTTGAGAAAATTACAATAATTTATTTAAGCAGCATTTCAGGTTTTTTTTTAACAGCATAACACAAAAGTTGGAGCGCAGTATCACTTCCCCTAACCTAGAAGTTATTTATTATCGCGCGATGCATCAGAATATAACACGGAAAATATAAAACATCATATTTTGATAAACGGAAAAACCAAGTATCACTCGAGGAAACGAGGTCAAGTCAAATAAGAAAAAGGGACGAGGAAGCAAGCCAAAAGTTAGGAGATAATAAAAGAATGAGAAAGGGTAAACATTCCTGATGTAAGATAGCTCAAGAAGAAATAACAAAATTTTACAAAAGAGACAAAAAATATTTCCCTTCCGCAGCGGAAATTGCGTTGGTGCTTTTTTAAACAATAACATAAAGGGGAAAGCTTCTATCTTTTCTAATTACAGAAAAAAGTAACTTACGTAAAAAAGCAATATGGCATTGATTTTAAGAATTAGCTTACGTTTCAAGGGATGTTGATCTAAAATGTATTCATACAGTATTCGTCAGCTTCGTGGTGTTGTTCCGAGGCGTGGTCGCATGTTCCAAATTTCATTCAATAGAAATTACTAAAAACATCATAAGTAGTGATATTACTTACTAAGCATTTGGCAGTAATATAGTAAGTTTTATAGAAGGTAGGTGAACTCAATGAAAAAAGGTCGATTTGGCTATGCGAACTATATACGTCGTCGGTAATTTAAAAATCTGTTATTAATAAATAATCAACCGATTAAGAAAAAAATCTACAAGTCAGTGTGCGACTCTCAACCCTCAAGGGATGGCCAAGTTCATGAATGGCGAGCGGCGACAGCGAAATAAAAATACATGGGATTTTTTGCGCGTGAACGTGGCCTATTGCATTATATATACATTGGAATTTGGATGTATAAATACATTGGATTTATTTGATCTTCCGCTGTTATTGTTATCGCCGCATGCCGCTAGTGGACGTGAATCTCCCGTAAGATCCGGTTCGTCATTAGGTTTGCTATCGAAGATTACACGTATATTGTACGACTTACCGTTCTTTCCATTGGGGCTGTAGGCGTCGTAGCTGCCCGAGGACATGGGCGAGGAGTACCCGTTTTGGACATGTGCGTGTAGGCGTGCGAGGGAGGGCCGGGTGAGGGAGTGAGCG
This sequence comes from Micrasema minimum, assembly GCA_022494985.1. Lineage (NCBI taxonomy): Eukaryota > Metazoa > Arthropoda > Insecta > Trichoptera > Brachycentridae > Micrasema > Micrasema minimum. The sequence goes on from JAGVSP010001840.1 coordinate 23,444, forward strand.
GCGCCGGCGACGCGCCGGCCATCCAGTCGTCGCGCGGCCGCTTGCCGCCCACGCCGCTGAACGCGCCGCGGCCCGACGTGGACGGCGCGCCGGGCTCGGGCTCCGCCTTCACGCCCAGCGCCAGCGCGGGGTACAGCAGCTCGTGCTTCAGGTCCATGGGACGCCACGTGGGGGGCAAGGGCGTTACCGCCGCATGGCGACCGCGCGCCACCGGGTTCTGCGAAAACACAAACAATTCATTTAAAAAAACACAATCGATAAAACAAACGTCAGATTATTGGAGGCCTGGAGCAACAAAAACGCCCTGAGACCTGTAGGAAGACCTCCAAAACGATGGATGATATAAAATGTGGCCAGATCCAGATGACAGCTAGAAGCCTAATGCCCGCTGTATACGGGACAGTTTCTTGTTCAGAAAACTACACAGTTTCTTGTTCAGAAAACTGTGCACTCTGTCAAACTTCTGTCAAAAGACACGCTAAATATGTGTATTTTTGAAACGCGATTGTAAGTTATTATCGTATGTTTGCTCTCAGGAAATTGTATATTTAGCTAATAATGTAAATATGTTATTGGTTTTTTACGTATTTAAAAGCATACAATAAACCAATGTCTACTTTTAAACGTTTACATAAAAACATTGACTGTCATGTCAGCTTAAATCTGACACTAGCACACAGTTTTTCATGCAGTTATAGCTTTATACGGGACCGTTTTCAGACTGCACAGAAAACTGTGTAGTAAACTGTCCCGTATATAGCGGGCTTAAGACAGACTACAGTGAATATATTTATATAAGGGAGGCCTGTATCCAGCAGTGGATCACTAATGAGTGTTAAAGGAGAAGAAGAGTTATAAAAATAGCATGACGTGAACGATTCAAAAGGGTAATATTTATGGTATGGAGTCGGTATTGATAAAAGGCTGTATTTGAACAACCTATAAGTAAACAACATTTTGAGTGTGTCCAAATACTTGTAGACAAAAACTGGATTTCACCCATTACGGGCTAATAATTACAATTTGACATCTCAACAGAGACGAGAAATTTGGAAGGGAATATGGATATCTAGGCGTTTACAGGGCTTATGACCTGTCATTGGCTGGGTTAAGTGGCCACTTGATGTATTACAACATTCTCACTTGAGAATCTCACTTGCAATCATAAAGGTTTCTGCTAAAATGCTTAGCAATTTTCTCAATGGATGACAGAGAGTGTTCACATGTGAAGCGTCGTGCCATTTTACTGTATTTTGGCAGATGTTGATATCAAATACTAGGTGAAATGGGGAATGTTGTAATACATCAAGTGGCCACTTAACCCAGCCAATGACAGGTCATAAGCCCTGTAAACGCCTAGATATCCATATTCCCTTCCAAATTTCTCGTCTCTGTTGAGATGTCAAATTGTAACCTATAAGTACTTTATTAAGATGTGTTTTCGCCAGAACGTGTTAAGTGTGAATAGGTCGCAATACGTACATGAAATACGAAATACTAGTCCCTTCAAACCCTGTCATAATTTCAATAAATCACTGAGTATAATATGAGAAGTTTTTGTCTCCGTCACATTATTGTTTGTTTGACTTTAATGTTTTTCATTGCGTCCGGTCAGTATAATTGGCTAAAGCTGGCGCTAACCAGATGGCAAATGGCAAAAACTAGCTATATGAAGAAAATTTATGGGAAAACCAGAAAACATTCTAAAAAAAAAAAATACACATACATTCAAAACGAATAAATTTACTTAAAATAATACTTATTGTAAGCTACTTACATAGTAATTAAATAGATGGACATATAGATAATTATTAAAAAAATGATTTTATAATTTTAACTTAATAGCAATATATGCATTGACAGGTAAAGAAAAAGCTAATCAATCGGTCGGTTATCTAAGCAATTACCCATTTCAATTTTGTATCTACAGTAAAATACCTGAAAAAGTTATGCGTACCAAAACGTGCTTTGAATTTTAAAAGAAAATATTTGGATAAATATATGTACCTAGTACCTATATCCTACTGTGATTGTTTGTATATAATATGTAGTGTCACGTTGTATTATTTACATGGCTCATATAATATAAGTAAAGAAAAATCCTCTCTAAAACGGAGGGGAACAACTCAATATATCATTTTCAAATTATACCGTTAAAAAATTATAATAAAGAAGTTGAATTACTATACCTAAAAAACCATTATTTATCAAACAAAATTCAAAAACAACATTATTAATTCTCAGATAAGGTTTTGCGATGTAAAATAAAGCAAAAATATTTGAAAATCACACATAACGATAACAAAGATATTATACAAAGAAAAAAAATCATGAAAATATTCGGTAAGTACTGAACAAAAGAAGTTATTAAAAAATGGCGGCAATTTCTTTCGTGACCGCTTCTGTTTATGGCGGTAAAGTTGATTTTACAAAAAAATATAGATTTGTATTGCAAAAAAAAAATCCACTGACTAAGATGATTTTTTTCTTTCTAAGTAGTTCTTGTTATCTGCTCTCAGACAGATCTTTCTATGTAAGTAAATAGCAACTGTGATAGAATTTCGTATTTATTTATTAAAGGATTTTTCCACGAGATGTTCCCAATAAAAAAGGGCCATATGTTTTTTTATGCCAACCAGTGGTAAAATTTTCAATAATTATTTTTCAAGGTTTTTCCTAGTTTCAAAACAAGTGTCATTTTCATGAAAAATATTGTAGATTCAAAAAAGTTATTTAAATAATACTTTAACATAATCCAAATTCTGCTGAAAAAAATTAAATACTTAAAGTAAGTACATTAGAATTACTTGAGAATTAATAAGTAGTTTATACGCGTCGTTTTTTTCTAAAGTGGAAATGCGGTAAAAAAGGAAAATGAATGTGCGGTTTTTACGTTCTCCTTACTTGAAATAAATGTACGCAATAACAAAAATGATTTCATATTATTCTATACTATAAATCGATGTGGGATGAACAATCCCAAATTTTAGATTAATATTGCGGTGTATTGGTCCAAAGTTGAGCCAGCTCAATTACGATTTTGATGCAGCTTTTTAATAACTATATATATATTTATTTACAAAATTGATTCTTACTTTACCATTTCATGTAATTTTAAGACAGTGAGTTGGAACTATAAACAGTGGATTTGTTTTCCCAAGAAAATTATTTAACGGATACATCCCTGAGCTACCCCTAACAGAACAGTAGTGAAGTAGTGTGAGGTTTATCTCAGCTTTTATTATCCACAATATCCACATTGCTACGTTTTGATTGCATTATTGCACCTGTAAAAGTAACTCCAGTTTACTACGTTTGTTTTCTCTTTAGCTAATGGAATTCTGGTGTTTCTATTCTTCGTTCATTCTCCGAGATATTAAGCTGAATCTGATTAATTAAGAGCACTTTAATGTGAGACAAAAGATTTTAAAATAAAGTGCGCTGTTAAGACATAAAACTTTGTGAAGAAACGAGTTAATTAAAACTAGACATACTAACGGCAGAGCGCGATATTACAGAATAAAGATAATATATTGTTAATATCTGTAGAGATTCGCAAAAACTAATGCCATCGCATTAGTCCGGAGCGAAACATTAAAACTGACCATAAAACGTTCGATGTAAAGAGGAGACCAATTAAAATAACGAAGACTAGAACACTTCGCTGGAATTACAAGAAAATAACACAGCGAAAAACCATAAAAGAGATAAACTTTCGCTAAATTAAAGAATAATAATCCCGCGCTATAATTCATCTCTCGCGCTTAACGAGAGGAAAGTAGCGAAATGGCGAGAATTACGGGGACGTAATATGCAGCTCGCGAGACTTGTTTTATGGGTGCGCTTATCTCGACAACTATCGCGTAAAATTGCAGAGAACATCAAATTTGGTAAGACGAACTAAGTCCGATCGGGAGATTCCGTTCCTGGGTATCGGGGATTATCTCACTAGTCGGAGATAATAAAACCGCACCTGTGTGTAAATTACCGCCACAATATGCAGTAAGAGAGAGGAGTGTGGGGTAAGGTGGAACAAAACGCGATAGCCCTTGGCCGCACAATCCGGTATGATCTCCGACTGCCGCGTGACGGTAGCAAACATGGACTGATGGCTTGGTAAGGAGGAAATTATGCAAATCCGCGCTGTTTCTATTCCATCTCTTGCATGCTTTAACCGACAACCGTCTGCTTTGTCGAATATTTGGTACAAGGTAATAACGTCGGGTTGTTTGTGGTTTTATTGGCGTGTATGAACAGAATGTAACGAAAAAACAACGCCGTTTTGTGCATATCTTTCTGCGGGGCGACTTCCTTTGTCACGGACCCGAACGTTTTATTGCTCGCTTCACGTTTCGGTCAGAAACTTTACTACAACTTTTATGTTGAACATGTTAACCTATTCAAACAAAGTGAGTAATTCACATGTACAATGAATTTGCATTTGAATTACTCGAACCATAATATCAACTTTAGGAACTAGCGGTATATTGGTTAAATATTATGTATGTAAGTTAAAAACAGGTAAGTAGTTTGGTTGATGCAGATTAAATAAACAAATAAATATAAAGCGTTTTTATAAAAAGAAATATTAGAGTTCTTATGATAAATCCAAATATTTTAATTTCACTTATTGTTTAATATTTTTTTAGTATTTTGGGCTACATTATCTTGTCATGAAATTATTTGGATAGGTATATCATAAAAGCGCATTTATTTCTATAAAAACTGCGCTAATTCAAAACTGTTCTTCTAAGAATCGTGAAATTCTGTTCCGGAGTCCGCGACTCTAACCACTAAACCACAACGTCCACGACCCAGTTAAACATTTTAATGATTAACTTGTTAAACAAACCTATTTAAATTCAACATTTTTGGGTGTGTTCAAATACTTGTACACAAATCTGGATTTTATCCCAAGACGGGAGTAGGTATATATTTTATTTTATATCCCTACACCATATTCCTGAATTTGAAAAAATTCTACCTCATCTATTTAAATGATTTATTTTGTTACAAATTGATAATTGTAAAAAACTGGGAGTCGAACCCAGGGATTTTAACGAACCGTCAAGAAGCATGACCAGATTATTCTGGATGTTACATATTACTCATACCCACTCCGCCATAACTTGATTTCTATTTTCAAGAACAAGTCGTTTTAAAAAAATAGTGTACCTATACAAATTGAAATATGTATGTGCAAATATATAATGCATGGATTTTTAGGAAAAAAAACCTTACACACTACACCGTGAGAAATAAATCTGTAATAATAATGATGAATTCGTTAGCTTCCATTAATCTGTATTTTTTTATCACACAAATAAATAAAGCACAACCACAAATTAATGACTTTAATTTAAACGAGAGGATAAATCACCAAGGCTAAAATAAAATTTTGGTATAAAAAATCCAATTTTTTTTATTATGACACGACAATAAATCACTTATCGTGTGATCGGAATACCCTGGAGAATTTCTTTTCTGTGTAAACACTCTGTCCTTGAATCTCACTTTTTATAAAGCTTACACGTGTATTCACTATATTATTTTTAAGTGATATTTTGTCGTAACTTTAGGCGAGAAATCGACTAGAAAATTGTATTTTTTTTTACAAAACCTACACAACGATAGAAAAAGGAAAAATAAAATATAAATAATAATATGAATATTAAAAAAAAGAAATCACAAAAATAACACCCACCGAAACTCGAAACTAACTAAAAAAAAGAAAGAATAAGTATATTTGTAAGTTCTTTATTGTACCAAAAATCAGTTTCGGGTACTTATCTAAAGAATAGAAATCAAATAACATCCGTTTGACGTAAAATGAGATGAAACATGTTCTGAAAAATATACCTGAAATCTGATATACACCAAAAGAGCTTAACTCTGGTAATATTCAGGAGAAAATCTTCGGATTACTTTTGTTCGTGTAGAAGACACGTGTCTGGATGTAAGTGCAGCCGTTGTGCACGTGCATCCACCGGGATATCGCGGGAAAACTATTGCAAGTATAGAAGATTTTCCTCCTATTTAAGGCGCTCGGGAAAGGACGTTCCGGGGGAGAGGGAGCCAAATGGGAGAAGGAAAGGAGCTGTAATTAGAATGCACTTGGTCCATTATTAAACCTTGGGTTGTAAATAAGTCAATTAAGTCTCTTTCACGGGTTTTCCTTTATTAAAATATTAGTTGAAGAAAGCTTTGATATTCGCGGACGGTTTACAATACTTACGAGCTTGAGAAAAATAAATTTAACAATAGGGTTATTCCAGATAACATGAATATCTTTGAAAACGCCATAAATACAATTCCAACGATATAAAACACAATGATCAAAAATTTTGTTTTCATTTATAAATTTATGTTTTAAAAACACGAAATTACGAGTGACTTTTAACGCCCGTTATTGGCTAATGACGTCATACCCGTCTACCGTGGAAGGCGTGAAATTCATTCCGTAGTGAGCGCCTATATTGCTGTGACGTCACACCGCATGCGCGCCAAATGAAAAATTTTGCGAGCGATTTGAAAAAGCGCTATTTCAAACCGCGCTAGAAAATTCATATGACATCGTAAAAAAAATTAAAAATTCCCTTGATATTGTAATTTTTCAATCATTTTTTTGAAATAAAAAATAAAAAATCGGAAAGAACCCAATTCAAGAAAGCGATATTTTTTCATTGATAATAAACTGAATAATGGCGTTATTAAGCTTTCATAACATGTACACAATGTACTGTCTTTGCAAAGCACGTTTTACCACAAAAACAAAGAAGGTTTTGCTTGAATTCAAATCTCCGGAAAAGAAATTTTAGGTTCGCCCCAGAAACCTCGCAAGAAAACGTAAATAAATTTATCGTAAACGCAAATAGGTGAAAGCAACAATGGCTTTTGGGGACAGAGTTGTATTGGGATAACTAAGTAAAATGGTCCAAATAGCCCCATGTCACGTTTTGCCCCGTGCGCCCTATTTACACCACCCCAGAGGAAATGGAAAGCTCTAGTCCGCGCAGCGGGGGTTGGGACTATTAGGGCCAAGGGGCTTGCTTACTTTATATACTGAAACGCTTAATATGCCGTAGAAAAAATAACGCCTTGCATCTGGATAACAAAGATAATGAACGAATAAATTAAATAAAACACTTAAGACGCAGAAATTTTGAGTTTAAAGCAATAGAAAACAAATTGATGTAAGAGTTGTCATAAATAATTTGAAATATTGATTAAATATTGAAACAAGTAAATACTAGAAGTTAATCAAAACGTAAAAAACTGCGGGTAAAAAATACTAATTAATTAAGTAATTAATAATATTAAGATAACAGATATAACAGAGATAACTACTCTCCCTTATCTGCATCCGGTGGTGCATTGAGCACTGCATTGGTAAACCAAGTGGAGTGAATCTTGACAATTTGTTATGTGAAGGTATGATCAGTTCAGTGCCAGTCCAAGGTATCAGATATGAAACATTTTTATGTAAAAATCACATTCTGTTTATTGCTAGTACATTTTTATTTAGCTATAAAAAAAATGTTCATTAAAAAAAATGTATTGTAGTAGGCATTTTTTTTCTAAATATTTCATTACTTATAATAAATATTTATTTTAATAATATTTTATATTGACCCCCATTGGGAATCGAAGCCGCGATCTCATGCATTCCAGCCCAAAGCGCTACATGCTTGAGTTTTCAATCAATGCTTAGAAAGATATCATGCTTCAATACTAGTGTTTTACTTTTCGAAAATAAAGATGGATTTCTACTGAGAATTATTATTACTACGGTTCATTACAGTAATGGATGGAATTCACATAAAACTATTTCTCTTCAATTCATCAGGATGCCTTGAGTAATTCCGTCGGCTAACAACAATAGTACAAACGAGAAAAGTGAGGTACTTTCCTTATCGATACAACATAATGGAACAACACAACACAGTGTGTAGAAACATCCACACAAGGAACAACGAAAAAAATATAACTAACCATCACGCCATTTCCCCGTAGGGGTAGGCAGTGAGGATAGAACGCCATACCACTCTGTCCAGACACACTTCCCTCGCTTCCCCTACATTCATAGATCTTCTCATGCACACACGCCGATTATTCCAACTTTTCACATGTCCTGAAGCTTTACAAAGATCTGGTTAATGTTGGATTCGAGTTAATATGTAGATATTGAAATATCAAGACCTGTTGGAAACCCGACCCATTTTTTTATTAGTTTTATTACTTCATAATATTGGGTATAATAATTCATAGGAGGTAAAAATCATTTAGGGATTTTAAGTCATACAAATACATATACATATATTAATAATATTTAATATTTTAGAAAGTAGTAGGATATGGATTAAATGGAGATTTTTTTTAGAATCTGTATAATATTTTTTTTGGAAGATATTTTATACGAAGCCGCTAATATGAAACACAAAGCACAATTTTTCTATTCAAAGCTTTAAAGTGAAATGGAGTTAAGTCCGTAAATGTGTCAAAAAATAAAATAAAAAAAATTAAAGCGCAAACTGTGTCATCTACCATTGTCTTAAAGGCTTTTTTAGTGAAAAATTCAGCGCTTCTATTTAAAGAAATAAAATGCACTTAAACTTCTGGTCAAACCATCAATTTTAGTTTTCTACTTAATTTGTTTAACGTTGAGATAACAAAAAAGAAAAATCATTCAAAAAAGAAAATTAAGTTGTCTAGAGAAATATACAAATAAATTAACTAACAGTGCAAACACGTATAGGATATATTATGTTATACGCAACATACAATATGTGAATTGGAAAAACAGGACAAGATTAAATAAATAAGCAGCCACAAGTCTAGTAATAAGATTAAGTAGATGTGTTTCTTGGTCTGCAGGACCAAGTGATCCGATATCAAGTTGCATTGAACAAGTTTAACCGGTTTCAGGAAATGGCATCAAGATGGTAGCCTACATATACATTACTAGTTCAAGTTCTAAGTGAATAGAATATTCAATTATCCTAGATAAAGCGAAGAAGGAAATTTAATGAAATTGGATGCAACGGTAAAAAAAATGAGACGGATAATTTAAGAAAATTACTGATGTAAGTAGTAAGTAAATAATAAAATGAGGAAAAGGGAAAAGTCAGGAGGAGAAAATAAAAACATGATATATATGTATGACTTACTACAAAATAACAATCAGCAAAGCAAATAAGAAAAAAAACAAATAAACAAAAGGGATACAATACTTATAATAAGAATATCCGTTTACTAAAAACTCAAATATAAAATCAAAAATTTTTAAGCGGTATTTGAAATCTTAAACGGCCGATTAGTGAAAAACTTGTCATTTTTTAATCCAGCGATGTGGGAGTAATCAATTTAACGTCCATCTATATACTGTATCATAGTTCTGGCTATCACAGAATGCAGTCACCACTAATGTTGCACTTCCTCCGGTTAAGTGACTGCACACGGTAGGTATCCGGCAGATCTGCTGACCGGCCGCCTGCATTATGCAACTGGGTAACATCCATCATTGCCCAGTGCATTATGGATAGTTGTAGATGCAATTGACAACTTAACACAGCGGACTGGCTGGATTTGAGTACGATTTAAGTGGGAAATTTAACTTCATGAACATAATTTTTACGGTATCGTAAATTTGACAGAAAAAAACAGTAAGAACAGCGCAATTTATTTCTCGTCCTCTGAAATGTCATTCCCGAACGGGTAAACAAAGAGGACAGAACGCCGCACCACTGTATCCTGGCATACTTCCTTATCAATTCCACTTCTTCTCCATTTAGTGCATTTATAGCTATTGAAGGCACTAGAAATTGAGTCGAATAGAAACATTACAACTGCAAAGCACCTTCGAGATGATGAAGGATACATGAAACAGACTTTAAGACCCTCAGATGATTTATTACAGATCAGAGTACCACTACTGTGGAAACGACAATACTCGTTTACCTACATGAATACATATAATATAATAGTATGTTCGTATCTATATTGAATAGTCTGCTTGGCTGACCGATATTTACGAGTCCTTTCATTGCAAATGAGTTCATGTCCTTTTGAAAGTAGCATTGTTCTTCTTCTATAATGTACATAATAGTATTTAGCTGTCAGCATTTCGTGTCGGTTCTATTTCATTGATTGATTCTGAAATTGGTTACATACTTTATCTATGTTTAAACGCACACTTTGGCTTTCAAATGAAATATTACCAATAAAAAATGTTGAAAGAAACACAATGTTTGAAAGTTTGTTCAGAAAATGTGCAGTAATAAAATATTTATGGTTACCTTCCCTTCCTTAGCTAGAACACAATTTTAAAATTTAAATTTCAATGTAGTTTTGAAAGTACCCTGATTTATTCATTCTTATATTGTATGATTTGTTACGAATTGGATATTGAGATTCTCAATGGCGATGGAAAAGGCGCTCCGAAATAAAGAGGAACCTACCCATGTCTCCCAAAAACGGAAGAACGTAAAACTAATATGGAAATGTTACACGATATAAACTTAGTATTACCGAAACTGCAAGCCATAAAGGATACCTCCAACATTATTATTACTCTTGCGTTTCCTCCAGGATGTTCGGGAGAGAAGATGACTTACACGTTATGAGAATAGCGCATACATTATGCAGTACGGTATTGTAATTCTGTTAACCAAAAGCACATCGGATATTTGTGGCCGGGATTTTTCACATTTTCGAACTGGATTTTCACACAGCGAAATAGATTTCATGATCCGTAGATAATACTACCCTCCGAACGTACACTTTGCATACCGTAAATTTTGCCCTTCCATTTTAAAGCATTTTCAAAAGCTCATGCGAGCGTTTTATGATCATGATGAAACCAAGATTTAAGAAATTGAAACCGCGCAGGTAAATAAATTTAATATTGAACTTCTTATTTATGAAGTCCTCGCAGTAGTACATAACTGTTCAATTAAGAGACAATTTGTATTTTATATACTTCTGTTATCCTATCAGAGCCCAAACCTTTGCGACTACCAAACATCAAATCCTAGGTCCATAAATAATACTAAAATGAACACATTTTATTACAGTAACGATTCAATACTTTTCATACATAATTTTACAGTAATACTCAGCAACAATATGATTTAAAGCTCGTCATTGTAACTGCAAATGCAACTGTTAACAAAAAACCGTAAGGTCAAAGCGGGTGATGATTAGCAAAATACGATAAAGTCCTTTGGGCAAAACCAGACAGTCGAGTCACCTTTGGATTTTGCATGGGAATAGTCGAATATATAATATAATCTATTACATTATTTACCTTCCCCTGCAGATCTATTTAGAGCCAGTGTAGCGTGGAGATTGTCGGGGGTGAGAACGGTAGGAAGGGGTGGCTTTACATTGAACAGGGTGTGGATAGGTCATGGGGGACGTGGTTTGGGGCAGGCGAGGTACGTACCCAAAGGTTACTTGGAAAGAAAAATAACAAAAGATTAGACAATGCATTATTGGAATATAATTAAAATTATACAAAACAGTTTGATATTTAAAAAAAAATACGTTACATTAAAAACATGGCAATTTTTTTTCAATAAAGAAAATTTCAAAATGGACAGATCATATATGGACAGAACCGCCTAGTTAGATTCGAGGATTCCGGATTAGAATCTCTAGGTTCGAATCCCACTCACCAAAACTTGTTTCCTTTTCTGGAACAGTTTTTCCGATATCTTGGATGCAGCCCGAAATTGAAATATTTGAGTATATCTCATCAAAGTTTCTTTTTATAATTAAAAACGAGTGATAATCACCTATTTTAAACTTTCAAACTCAAAAAATTGTGGAAGGTTTTTAAATCTTGGAAGTCATCAGCGAGAATAATCTCATCAAAGCGAAACGACGAGTGATAAATCATATTAATAGATATTCCGAAATTCGACATATTCCTATGGTTATCAGATGATGGGCGGAATGGGAAATGTTGAAATACATCAAGTGGCCACTTAACCCAGCCAATTACAGGTCATAAGCCCTGTAAACGCTTAGATAATCCCATTCGTTTCATGGATTTCTTTGCCTCAGTAACTTGCCAATAATATCATGGATATAATGTAATACATTCAAAGTATTAATTACAATAAATGTAATTTAAAATATTTTTGATCAAATTTCCGTGAGATTCGATGATGTTGTTATTAATAACTCCATTACAAAGAGTTCGAAGCCTTACAAGAAAACAGCCTTGTAAAAAAGATACGTAAATAAACACCGCATTAAATATCTTGTGAATGAATCATCTCAAATCCTGAAATTCTAAACCATACAAAATGACGGTTGATGGATGACGAAAAGATGGATAGCTACCCACCAGGTTGTTTGCACGATCTAAACACATTAACGTCAATACAACGAACGGTGTCGAGAATAGGAAACTTCCCTTGAGATGGGTATTCAAATATCCCGAGTGAAAGAAGCATTTTTGATTGAACTGCGAGTAAACAGAAGAGTCTTATTGTCCATGGAGGCGTAGCGTTCCTGGTGTAACAAAGGCGCAGAAACAAACACCAGCCATGTTCAGGATCTGTTTACACAAATGTTCATCGTCTAAATTGACACAGGAATATTGTGAATACTTTAATCTCCGCTTCGAGAATAGAGCGAAAACAGAAATAGAAAGGGAACAATAATCGTTTAATACTGCTAACGAATATTTTAATACCGTGATTGTTGGAAGAGATAAACAGGCATAGAGGGTTTTATGTAGAGTGCTTCTGCTTTTTACACTTGATACAATGTTGATTGTCTACAATCTGTTAGTGATCGATAATGTCTATAGCCTTACATTTTAATTATTTTTCATATTAATTTACAACCCCAACCAGAAATCACCTTCTGATAAAATTAATGTGGCTTTAAATCATGAAGCCACCGTGGTATATTGTAAACGCGCAATCTTGAAGACAGATTCTATTGGACATAAAATAATAACTTACACAAAAGCCATATGAAATTTTTGCCATCATTCCCTAAGAAGAAAATTTCTCATTTGATAATCTAAGTGTGCGTGTGGAAGAGCGCCATACTTATTAACTATCGCCGCCGATAGTTTAAAGGCAATCGCAAGGCCTATTAAACATAGCAATCAGCCGATACCGGATCGTTGTAGTATGCGCACTTGCATACATCTTCATACTGATTAAAAGCCCGACTGAACTACCGCCCGATAGAAAGTCTCTAGTCTGCGGGGGCTCTAATTCTACACGAGATTTTCAACACCGCGTGATAAGGATACTAAAGTAGATATAAAAATCAATTTGCTAGACGGACTTTCTAAGACGCTCGAGACGAAAATGGAAAACTCAAGGGAAGGGATGTAAGTCCGATACAGATATGTAATAGGCTAACGCAGAAATTGGCGAGTTATACAATTACGACGAAAGTTTCATACATAAGATTAGGATACACGATAATATCGAAGTTTAGATACATAATATGGGAACGAACTTGGGATATAACGTAGCATTTTGATAAGTCAAAGTTTTCAACTCTTCAGTAATAAACGATCAAGTTCAGAGATAACTTCCTATCAAACCATCATCCTTGGAGAATTATCATACATGGATTCATGAATATCGTTAATATGTACGAACAAGTATCGTATACTAGGAAAGAAAGCTCATTAAATACTATCATAATTGTATTATTACATCAAGAGTCTTAACGTTAAAATAAAAATTGTGTATCAATGTTTAAATTAAAACAAGATAACTAAACGTTTGGTGTAGTGGTCAGCGCACTGGACTACTGTGCACGAAGTCAACCAGCGCAACGGTTCAATTTCAGACAGGGTTAGTATGAAATATTAATTATTATTAACATAAAATGTATTGATTGTTTTGGATGTTAGTTCGTAGAACTCCATTATATAGGTAAATACTTGTATTTAATTAAATCACAAAGAATTCTACACAGGGACATTATCGAAACACGTCACAATTCGTGTTTTGATAATTTCCTTGTAAGACGAAACGCGTCACCTTGTTTTTAAAATAAAAAACCTGTGTAGAATTCTTTGCGTTTTAATTAAATGCAAGTATTTACCTAAAAAATGTATTGTTTGGACTGGCTCTGAAGCGTAAAACTAATATGACTTTAAAGTTTCTTACGATGTACCAATATTGTCTCCTATTCTCCCTTAGATTCCGATGAAATGAATATAATTTATGACGAATTTCGCTAGAATCAAAACAGGTCAAAGTGATCAAGCGGTTTCAAAGTCTTATATCTGAAATTAAACGGAAATAATAAAGTGTAATAAAATTTGGTCATTTATTATATGAAGGCAAGAGGATCAGATTCAAGATTCGCTGCACGTGTGTGTCAATGCAGTGCCCTATGCACCATTGGGTGCGGATAAGGGAGAGTAGTAATAAAATTTTGCACAATAGAAAATACTTGAAATAAGTTAGTCAGCGTGTATCCCAGAGGACCGGGGTAGTGTACAGAAGTAGTTACAAGTACTCAAGTGTGGAGATTTTATCTCAGTTCTACGGACAGGATGTTCGGCCAGACGCGCCACGCGTGAGAATAAGACGGTATTTTGTTAATTTTCTGTTAATAAAACACATTTGAAGCATTTTAAGTGTAATTATTTTTTGTTTTGTTTTTATCCACATTTTACTGGCGATTAATGTTTCGAAAACCCTGAAATGGATCGTTGAAATGTAATTTAAACTAAAATAGCTTAATACGATATAAGGTTTTTTTTAATTATTTTCAAAAAAGGATATTTAAATGTTTGAGTTGAGCTGATTGTTTCTTTTTATTGAGGAAATAATGGAATTAGATAAATGTTTCAAACCATTTGAGAAAAATTGCGCACTTATTTAAGATAAAATGAACAATTTCAATGAGAAATGCATCTCCATTCTATCTTGGTTAGCATCTTAACACGCTGCACCAGAGCACAATGTGGGGTTTAATATTCAGACAGCTTCCCGCCATTTTCCGAGAAGCGACAGCAGCGCCTCCGGTGTCGGTTCTGCAAAGCTTCAGACGACAGAGGAAAAATCTATTTGTAACGCACGCCACATAGAATGCATCGCGAGGGATGCTCTCAGAATGCAAGGTGCCGCGTAAACCACAGAAACTGCATCTAAAGAGTATCAGAAACAGAGGAATAATCGGGCGATCAAAGCTTCAAAAACGCATTTCTGACTTGGAAGGCGTTAAGCAAAACTAAGAAAATTTGGAAAAGGGTGATTTTATACAAACTGCTGTGAGCTGAAGTAAGCCAAGGTGTTTTGCAATAAAAACATGTAAATATTTCACGGAATTGGAGAATCAACGTTCCTCAATAACAGCGGAACACCTGAGCATAACTTGAAACCAATATTCCTTGTTGTTTTTTACTGGTTCATATGTAAATTGTACACTCCTTAAATTTTACGATAACGTATACTTGAATTTTATTTATGCAACATTTGGTTACTTCATTTTTCCTTTGTTCTTAGAAAATTTCGTATAATATTCGATATAAGTATAAATGATAAAAACCTGAAATGATTGAATTCGGAATATTTGAAAAAGATCAAAAGAAAGATACGCTTTCAGTAGAAACATTTAACAAGAAAAAATAATTAGGCGTTTCATAATTTGAAAAACGATTCATTAAGAAAATATCAAAGCATTTTTGTAAATCCATTCAATTATAATAACAAAACGAGTGTTACAATTACGGAAATAATATACCTAAGTCTTAAAGAATTAGAATTTATGTTTCTCAGATGAACATCTTCATCCGAAATCAATTAAAATTTCTAACCAAGAACTGGAAAAGAGATGTACGAGTAGGTAATCTAAACACGTAATCTCTTATTAAGAATGATAATAATATGATAACGCAAAACTTTAAATTGTTTATAAGGGTTTATAATCCTTTCATGTTGATCATTGGCGTGAAAATTTGGCAAAACCAGACAATCGTAAAGGGATAACCAAAAAGCATTCCAGAGATAGTAAAACTTTACGTACCAGACGTAATTGTTCAAAAAGGGTGCAGAAAAGTATAAAAGAAGGGCAAAAACGTAACAATATCAAAAAAGGGTTTTTAAATTTAAATGCCGTTATTCACATCATTGATATCTTGGATTGGCGATAGCGTTTAGCATTAAAAACCAAGATTCTCAACTAGATTTCTGGTCCTACCTATGTTTTTATTTTGTGGCAGCCATTTCGCCTATTCAGGGCTTTTCCAAATCTAAAAAATAAATTAAAGCCAATTAATAAATAAAATACAAAAGCATTATTATTTATTAATCTTCCTGATTCCTATCTGATACGAAAGCTTTTGGCTTTTAATCTGTGACTTGAATTACTTACATATATATTAGTTAGAGTCCATAGGGGCCAAACGACCCTAAAATGTACAACGGTACCGTGCAATGTTGTGTCTAGATGGTGCGATTTTCCCAACCCGACGAAGCCTCCTACCTTATTAATAATCACAGACTCAAGATATTTTCGGCGTTCCCCAAAAGTCCCTTTGACCTTTGGCCCCCCAGAACAGGTCTTATCGACACAGTTGGGATTATACGTGCAAACTCTTGTGCGAGATACCTATAATAATTAAAAATAAAGCTGCGAAATAAAAAATATTTCAAAATTCTTTATTTTACTGTGAAAAATCTACTAAGAGCTATTGAAAATCATAATTATCAAGAGGGAGCACTAACATTTTATAAATCTGCCCCACGCATAATCATAAAGCTCTCTTTCTAGGCAATAACGATTAAATACTGTACGGAAAAGAGATAAATGAATTCTCCAAAAACCGGATGAAACTTTATCTTTTCATATTTAATATTAGATAACGCCCACTACGTAAATAATTGCTGTGCGGTACATTTAATATTAACTAGTAATTTCGTCAATTTAAAGATATTTAAAAAAATCCTTTGTCGTTGTGATTCTTTACCTTGATTAATGTAAGCGACAACTATCTCAGTTTATTACACCCCCATATCATTATTATTAATAGTAAAACCTCTTTGATTATAAATAACTACCTAATATACTTATATTATGATGTTAAAATAATATGTTCTAATCAACTCACGTTCTGGTTACGTTTTAACGTTGAGCTCGGTAGAAAATGGTTTCTGTGATAACCAACGTACCAGAAACAATAAAAAATAAGGTTAATTGCATATTAGACAGTCTAAGCTTAATGTCCTTAATATTATTTATATAGAAACTTTTAATCAATCTGTATCGTACTTTATCATGCGGAATAACCTGATAGAAATTGATTAATTTCAATAATATAGGAAATCCTATACAGTACGAATACAGAAGTCATATTTTTTTTAAATGTGAGTTTTCATGAATCTTATGAATCGTCTTTTAGAGATAAAAAACTGAAATTGGATCATAACTGAAATTAAACAACTGTTAGAAATTTATATTTTCATATAGATTTTAAAGGCAATAAATAGCTATGAATGTTTAAAAAGTTACTCAAAACCAATAAAAAAACACGTTCACACTTTTCTTAATATATTATGTAGTTTGAAATTGAAGAAAAAAAACTAAAATTGGCAAGAAAATAGAAGTAGATTAAAAATAACACCGTGTAGCAAACTTGATGTACAAGCAGGAAACAGTGAATCCCTAGTCATATTTGGAGTCCGATTTCGTAAGTTTCTTATTTTATTTGACCCATATTTTCAGAGCAAATTGAGTACGAAGATGCAAATTGTTATAAAATTAAATTTATTTAGTAAAATTAACACTAACAATAAAGAAATCAAAATCAAAATATATCCGCATTTACATAATAATTTGTCCAATTTTGCTTAAGCTGCAGAACCGACTTATGAAAGCTTTTACGAGGAAAATTTTTTTTTTCAAGCTCAGATTCATAAGTCATATTACTAATTTGACTTCAAATATGATGTAGATTCACCAGTTTTTCCCGGGCTGTACTACGAGTTTTGTTACTCCATGTATTAATAAGCTAACGGTAGGGTTTCTAATTTGTTAAAAAACATAAAACTTAAATTTGAATAACAAAAAAAAAAAAAAAAAAAATACTATTTAGAAAAATGGGTGTACTTAAAACCTAGTTGTGAATAAAACATTTTTTTGGAATTAAGTACAAATGGCAATTTTAACTATAACATTGAAGTACGTACTGCCCTTGCAGAGCCTGAATCAGAGTAAATATACTAAAAAGCGGCGACTTAGCACAATCCGTGTATTATGTACATTTTTCTATCCGAAGTTGCGCTTATCTCGACAAGACCGTGTATCATATATAGTATACCCCCCGAGTGTCAAGTTTGGGCGGACGCCATATCGCTTCTTACGAATGCAAACTGCATGCAGACAAAAAAAGCAAAGGTCGAAAGAAAGATGTACAGCGGAAAATGCAAAAATAGAGAAGTCAACAATGCCGAGTAAACGCCTTCTGGCCGTGAAATAATCGGCAAAATGTCTTGAAGTTAAACAGGATGAAAATACGTACAAGCAATCAACGCAAGTTTAAGGCGCACACATCGACGAAACAACCCGGATTTTCCTTAAAAATAGGCTCTATAATTGTGCATATAAAAACTAAGAAGAAACAATTATAAAAAATAATAAAAATAAAATATATTACATACGTACATAATATATAATACATATAAACAATAATCAATATCTTTATATAAGAAATATTTTTACTATATTTTTATGTATCTACTAATAATAATTCTAGACATGTAGTTCTAAAATAAGTTGGAATATTTACAAAAATATCAAATTTTATTACATTCAATTTTATTATACAACCTACACATGCGCTATAAGGGGTTAAAATATGCCATATTATTCTTAGTAAGTTCAACAAAAAATGTTCTATGGCGTGTTAATCGCGCATTTGGTACATTAATTTGTAATGAATCCATGCATTTTACAGTATCTAGATCACCATTGACAAAGATAAGAGTTAATATTGTAGATGAAAATATTAAGAATCGTAATACGAAGCTTTGATTGCTATAAAGCAGAAACTATCGGCACCATAAACAAGATTAAGATTAAGAAAAGGGACGAATTTATAAGAACTTGCTTGTTTATTAAGTACCTATAAGCTTTTTATATTTATATTGAACGTAGATCATGTCTGTTGTGCTTATATTGTGATAGTGTTATTTGCTCTCGTGGCGGATTACCTAGGAAACGATAAAATAGGTCAGAAATCCAGAGTGTAGGCCCGGGGTCTACTACGGACAGAGGCGGCTCGCTAGCTGCCGGCTGCCGGCTGCCGGCTGCTCTACTTGCGGGCCTCGGATCCAGAATGTTCCGCGCCTAGTGGCATCATAACCCATTTCCGGACGTCACAACATCCCATTCGATTTCTCAGCTGGCAAAATTACACCTCCATTTTGTAGGCTCACTTTGACCTTCAAACAACCGTGAAAAATTACTACTACTAGGAAAATTAAATGTAAAAATACTGTCTAAACAAAAAGGATCGCGGATGAATAACTCAAAACTTTAGAAAAATTACTTTCAGTCGAATAGACGAATCATTGAGCGTTCTGATATATCATTATTGACAACGAATGATACCTCGATCAACAAATACTTTATCTAATATTTTGTTTGAGTTAGGTATTCATTTTTGCTTATCGCACTCCTTTTAAAACTGTATAAATAGTTGGAATAGTTGAATTTGTATAAATAGTTGGAATAGTAGGCATTTATTTTTTCCAGTGTAGCTTTCTTAGAAAGTGTTAGAAACGCGTAAAAGCGTTAGAAACGAACAGTCCTATGCGTTTTCGTATAGCTTAGAATATAATTTGTATTTAAACGACAAAAGCGTGGTTTGCCATGCTAATATTACCATTTGTATGTGAGCGTCGCGTCTCCACGTTATTTTTTTAGAAAATTTATTCCTAAATCAAGCGTTTAAATTTAAATCTTGAGAAAAAGTAAGCAGTTCTTCTAGATAAATTATACCAAATTAGGACAAAAAAAGTTATGTATAAAAAGAAAAACGACAAAAATGTGTACATAATTGTTCGTGTTTGTTGAAATGAAAATTGTATTTACGTTATAAAACCAGGTTGTGGTCTAGTGGTGGAGTAGACGACTCCGGATTAGAGTCTAGAGAGGCTTGAATCCCACTCCACCACAACTTGTTTCTTACTTTCTGGCACAGAAATTTCCGACTATTTGAAAGCAGCCCTAAAATTAAAATATTTGAGAATATCGACGGTGGAATGTAAAAATTGACTAAGCGACTTAATATGTGCAAAGAAAAATGATACCAAGTCGTATAATAATATTGGTATAATTTTCCTTTGCACATATTATGTCGCTTATTCAATTTTTCCTTTCCACCGTCAATATCAATAAAAACTCGTAGGTGCTTCTTTTTTAAATAAAAAAAAAATAAAGAGTAAGTATGAAAATGAATTCATGTAGCTACCAAAGTAAACAGAACGGTGTATTCACCAAACACATTTATGTAACAACGTCTATACACAATAAAAAAAACAAAATGACGTCTTCCAGTTTCATAAACTGCCGAATCAATTTTCCCTCCGAAACACAGTACCGTCTGGGCCTTTTAATACTCCCCCGTTTGGTTTAAAGTAAAGTCTAAGGGCGTCGGCGCCTGCAACGACCTCCCGGCGACCTTTGACCCCGACGGGGCCTGAAGGCTGTGACCTACATAGGACCCCTGGAGCCACCCCTGGCTAGAAAGGGGAAGGGGAGGGGGAAAGAGGCTCAACTCGTTACTCGATAATTGGAATATAAACTCATTTGACAGGAGTCAAACAATATTTGACGAGCTGAGGACCAGAGAAACATAAGCGCCATATAACATCGAATTAATCTAAGTATGTAGTCAGATAAAAAATATCGCCCAAGAAAGGAAACTGGTGTCCGTCATTTATTGTAAGAAGATACACAAAGTAATAAATAAGTTGAAACCGTTATTATATTATTAAAATAAAATAGAAACAACGCAATCTCTTAAACTGTATTTGCGGTTATTTTACCAAATAACGATCAGACAATGGGGTTCTTCCAGACAACATGAATATTCTTAAAAACGTTATAAATTTATAACGTTTTTGAGAAAGAGTAATAAAGTATAGTATATAATGAAAAATAAAGTATATTTTTACAATTCCAACGATATAAAACACAATACTCAAAAATTTAGTTTTTATTAATAAATTTATATTTTAAAAACACGAAAATACGAATGATTTTTAACGCCTGTTATTGGCTAATGACCTCATACCCGTCCACCGTGAAAGGCGTGAAATTCATTCCGTAGTCAGCGCCTATATTGCTGTGACGTCACACCGCATGCGCGCCAAATGGAGGATTTTGCGAGCGATTTGAAAAAGCGCTATTTCAAACCGCGCTAGAAAATTCATATGAAATAAAAATCATATCAAAAAATTTAAAAATTTTTTTTTTATTTAATTTCCCTTGATATTGTAATTTTTCAATCAATTTTTTGAAGTAAAAAATAAAAAATCGGAAAGAACCCTATTATTACAGATATCTACTAACGTTTATCTCTATAAAGCCGAGATGCAGCCAAATCTGAAATATAGCTCCTTCGCCTAAGCTAAAGTTGGAGCTAAGAAAGATTGGTGTGAAGGATTTGTTCGGATATAAATTGTCCACAAATGTCTGGTCGTCGGTTGCGATAACCGATAAATAAAATGTCTTCAGAAAGCATGAAATTCTCTCCTCGATACTTCAATGGCGTCGCTGATCTTGAAAAATGATAATCCCAAAAGTCGATTACTTAACGAAACTAAAAGGATGTAAGATGTAGAAAGTTAATGATATCTACACTTTATCAAGCAATGACACTGCCTCGAGTTAACAATAATTCTAATTATAATAGCCTATATAATAAGTTTGGCAACTACAAGAAGTACTGCTTATATTAATCATATTACAAGAAGGCTTGATCCAAAATCTGGACTCGGAAATAAACAAACAAGTTTTACTTCAACATTTTGAAATTGAAGATTCATCTTCAGGCGTTTCCTAGTAGGTGATATAATTAGGTAAGAGTCTCACTTGCAATCATAAAGGTTTCTGCTAAAATGCTTAGCAATTTTCTCAATGGATGACAGAGAGTGTTCACTTGTGAAGCGTCGCGCCATTTTACTGTATATTGGCAGATATGGATATCAAAATCTAGGTGAAATGGGGAATGTTGTAATACATCAAGTGGCCTCTTAACCCAGCCAATGACAGGTCATAAGCCCTGTAAACGCCCAATTATCCATAATCCCTTCCAAAATCTCTCGTCTCTGTTGAGATGTCAAATTGTAAGTTTTACTTCTTTTCTTTCTCTTCAGTTAATCTAGTAAAGGATTAACTAGATTACCATTTGCAAAGTTTTCTTGATTGCTTAAACACGTGGTAAAATAATTAGTATTACATTTCCCTGCTGGTTCAAGGAAACAAATCATGAAATACGTAAGTAATTTTTTTTTTAATCTTTCAATAGCTTGTACAGGTATATAAAAAATATCAGCATCAAAAATTTTGCATATTAAAAAAAAGTAAGGTAATAGTTAAAAAAACAATTTTATACTTTATCAACGACGTCCATTTTGAAATAAAAAATATAGTCAAACCAAAACACATTACTTCTAAAATGTAGAAGATAAATAACAAAACACAAACGTGAAGGGAGCAGTAATATCAGGAGGTATTCTCTTTTATCCTGATATATTGCTTACAGCGCGATATAAATTACACGACACTTCGTGTGGCCGGCCATTAAAAATCGATACATTTATTACGGACTTCTGTTATCGAGACAACTTGGAGGTGTCAAAACGTGGAAAAAACATCACAGAAACATCAAGAAGATCACGTTGGAAGTATAAAAAAACACAAAATCGCTATAAATACACCCTTTAAAACAGATGATGGAAAATACTTTGGACTTGAAGATGGGAGGGCGCCATATTTATGCCCCCTTTAGTGCAAGACATAAACTTGCTGTGTCAATATTGCCAGCCATAAAGCATAAAGGCATCAGCGTTAAATATTCTGCGGTGATAATCCACCTTAATGAGGATAAAAAGGTTAAACATTCTGTAAACTTCCATTAAATTTCGTTTATTTTTTCAAGGGTTAATTTGATGAAGGTAATTTTGCGATCAGAAAAAATTGACATATTTTACCGGTTTTATTTTCAATTTAAATTAACACTGAATAATTTATAAGCAATTTATTTTAATTAATGAAGGGACTCTTTTGAACGACACGGGTCAATATGTCAACAGCGATGCACAGAGTTTTATTTGTAGGTACTTTTTACAACACACATTAAATGAAAAAAAAAATATTGAAATTGTTGCGTATCTTTTACTTTTAATATTTATGTGATGGTTGAATTAAAACACGTTTTTAAATATTTTAAAAAGGTGTTGAACAAAATATAATATGAATTTTATTTTATTCGTTTTAGGATTGAGTTAAAGATTGTAAATTTTTCGTACGTACCTTTTGATTTACGGTGAAAGGGAATTAGAATAGCCAGAAGCATAAAGTAATAACGTTTTGTGACTGGGTTGGGTATCCCTATTACCAACACACGCAGATTCAGTATGCAGTATGCAGAGTGCAGACGGCAGACGCATAAAAGCGAATATAAATTTATGTGCCAGTTAATCATCGCGAGGGTGGACCAGTGGCAGTGTCCCCTTTACAGTCTCTGCTTTGATCGTGCACTTCTGAGAAATATCTATTTCGATTTGCATTTTGTGACCAGTCCTGGTGCGGATTTAGAGTGCGTACCTTATGCAAAATAACGCATTGGGTTTTGGCGAAAATTTGAATTAAACTGGTATTCAGAGGGGGAAAATGTGAAGAGATTAAACGGGGATTTAGAAAGCGAAACTAATAGTAGGTGTCTACATCATAATGTAAATTCAATAATATCATTCAAATAAACTTAACGTTTGCTCATACTACATAATAAAATTGTGTAATAGCAAAATGTTAAAATATTAAAAAATTTAATTCAATGAAGTATTCTAAACTATACATTTTTCTATAAAAACATAGAAATGACAAATAATTTTAAAAAATGATCAAAATGGTCGTGAAATCTAAAAAATATATTTATTCATTAGCGGACCAATGGTTTACGACCATTCATATACCGTGGAATACAATGGACATGGACACAGTGACAATCTATTATACCAACACTTTATTTTTTCCCATAGTTGTTCGAAGTTCAACTAAGGCAAATTAAATCCAGTCGAATCCAGAATCTCACTTGCAATCATACAGGTTTCTGCTAAAATGCTTAGCAATTATCTCAATGGATGAGAGAGTGTTCACACGTGAAGCGTCGCGCCATTCACTGTATATTGTGTATATATACAAGTTCTGATAATTGGCAGATATGGATATCAAATACTAGGTGAAATGGGGAATGTTGTAATACATCAAGTGGCCAATTAACCAGCCAATGACAGGTCATAAGCCCTGTAAACGCCTAGATATCCATATCCCTTTATAACTTCTTGTCTCTGTTGAGATGTCAAATTGTAAATCCAGTCCGTTTATTATTTCTTTAGAACAACTTTACAATGGTCTAAACTCTATACAAAACCTGCAAAATATCATGGATCAGCGGGGAGAGATAACACAGAAATTATACCACACCACACGCTTTGGAGGTAATTTAGTATGATGGAAAATCCACATTATACTGCGCGGGAACATTTATATGCAACACGCCAACTCCCACAGTAAACAACGTAATGGAAAATAGGAGACAATACCACATATTGAATTAGAAACAAGGTTTCAGACATCACGCAACATCACGACCACTTGGGTGTAGCCATACAGAGCCATTCCCCCACTTGGATGACAATTTCGAAACAAATTGGATGCATACATTACGGAAACAAAGATAAATAAGGAACTAAAACCACGTACACTCAAAAATAAAGCTATCGGAACTTAAAGCAGTAAAAATAAATTAACCAACAAACCACCGCATTTTGTCAATATTCAAACGATCGCATAGATAAAAAGATTTTTAAAATACAGTAAAGAAGAAAAATTCGACAGATATGGAAAATTTTCGATGGGTCAAATAACGATTTTAGATAAACCCATAATTTACGATACCAAGGAAATACGAAAATTACGAGCCAACAGTAAAAGTCAAATGCGTACAGTTAAAATTACAGTTAAAATTAATTTCTTGTAATGTAAATGTTTAATATAAAATAATAATACCAGATAGAACCCTCACCAAAAACAAACCGAAGAAAGGAGGAGGGCTACTTTTTTTTATTTTGGTTCCAAATCTAATTAATTAATTTCCCAGGGAGAGATATCACTTTCCAAGGAGAAGCAGGAATCACCGGTGTCCAGCAGCCGAGAACGGGAGAGATTTACAGCTCAGGGGTCCAGCAAATGAGCTTGGAAAGAAATAAAAAGAAATAAAAGAGAAGAAAAGAGACCGAAACAACAACTGTAACTGCAGTCGGGAACAGAAGATATATTAAAGGGAAGTAGAGAACAGGGAAAATTAAAGCATGTCCAGAATGTGAACTTTCATTGGACAACGGGGTGCATTTGCACATATTTCAATTTCAAAAACTCTTATGGGTGTGTCATCTACTACACAACATAATGTTGTAACAGAAATACTTTTTTTTAAAATTAACTAAAAAAACTAACTAACTAACTTACTAACACGCCATTTCCCCGAAGGGGTAGGCAGAGAGGATAGAACGCCACACCACTCTGTCCTGGCAACTTCTCTTGCTTCCTCCACATTTATAAATCTTCTCATCAACAAACTACTAATTATTATTTTATTATTAATGCTTTCTCGTGAAATGCAACCTTACGCTTACGCCAGTAAACTGAATTAAGTTTCAATTTACCATTTACCAATTACCCCCCTTACTTTCCCCAATCCGCACCCAATGATGAAATAGGGCACTGCATCTGTACGTGCAGTGATTCTTGAGCATTTGATTACATGCAGGTAAGATGACCAGTCAATTGACAGCTAATCATTATAGTAAATCATAATTGTGCGTTTTTACAATTATTTTTTCATTCGGGTTCCGGCTGTATCTAATCAAAATAAATTGAATAAAGAAAAATATACTTAGGTGCTATAATACGTTAATCATAAAATTTATTTTTGTTTTTTTAAAATTGATTTATAAAATTTACAAGTAGATGCAGTATGCAGTTCTTGCAAATTTGAAAAGAGCCGAGTCATCTTACATATTGTTGATTCAAGCAATATTTTAAGATGCAAAACACGTTTACATATTGTATTATGTACTTTGTTTCATGGAAGTGTAGAACGAAAAAGGTAATGTAAAATATTGCCGGGAAACGGATTTCAAAATCGAAATTTGATAAACGATCCAAAATTTAACCCAATCTAAAAAGCTCGTTTATCAAAATTCGTGGTCATGGTTCGACAGCCGATTAGTTAGAAATTTGCAACGAAAGAGAAAAGTCGAATCTTTGAAAAGAATTAGCGCATTGAGAAATAAGTTGCATTCGAAATAAAAATGTAACCAAAGCAAAGTGAAGAAAGAAGCATGACTTGCGGAAAGGTTTGAAAAATCACGATTTTATGAAATTTCAACTCAACACAAGCACGGAAAGTACCGAACAAAACGTACCGACAACAAAGACTGACATTTCTGATAAATGGTTCATTTTGAACTATGACCACGAAAGAAAATAAAAAAAAATGCAAAAATTCCCTATAAACATTATACACCGTGTCCCACGATGAGACCGCGAAACTCCGGAGGGTGATTGTTCATGGTATTCTGAGAAAAAAAACCTTATAAAGTTTTTTGATCGGGCATTTTTAATAATTAAGTTAAAAAAAGTATTAATAAAAAAGCGACTATGTAATACTGGCTTCTGTTTGAAATGCTAGCGGTGGGGCGGGGTGGCGGTGGGCGGGGAGGAGTGGGGGTCCGCTCTGGTCACCGAACGCCTTGCCTTGTGCGGACATTCAAAATTCGAATTTCATATCTGAAATCGGTGCAGGTCACGTGGTGTTAGCCAGCCACATTAGAATTGAGTTTTTTGAAAAACTTTATTAAGATTTTTTTTCTCAGAATATCATGAATAATCACCCTCTGGAGTTTCGCGGTCTCAGCGTGGGAAACGGTGTATAAACATGTCGACTGTCGACGTTGCACAATGCACAATAACGAAATAAGCATTTATTTACAATTTAAAGGTAAAACATTGCGTCGTATTCATTAATAGTCCAATTGTTCAGAACAAAAAATTCAACTACACACTATTATATATAGAAGCCGAAGCTAAAAGATCGCGTAATGATAGCCCAAAGCATCAGCACAATAGTCTGAAAAATATTTATGATGCGGGAATAATTGGCACGGCAACCGTTCGTCAGTCCCGTAGGCGGTGGCCATCGATCTGAACTCGAAATAGAACTGCAGTCATTATGCCGAACAAGGACGGGGGTGGGAGACAAGGGCGGGGGTGGGAGACAAGTGACATTACCAGTACTTGTGCTTGGCTCAGGTGAGGGGACAGCGGTAAATATTTATGATACGACATCGGAAACATTTCAATTACGTGCTGCCCCTGAAACTGTTTTGTGGCGATTCGTGTGTGCTGCATTGTTCGATAGCTTTACCTGAATATTGTATTAAGAAGAAACAGAAAAAATCAATAAAATAAGACCGTCAATTTCTAACGAGGCGGTTTCAAAATTTGATGTTTGATGTTTGGATTCTCGTTTACAGATTCGGGGTTTGATTTTGGTGAAATTATTAATGTACCTTAATGTGAATGACGCCCAAAAAAATCAATTCAAGATCAAGCGAGTTTTGTTTATTTTTCAATGTAATGGCGTCTAAAAATAATATAACGAAAACATTATTTTTTATGTAAAGTAATAAATAAAAGATATGATTTATACGAATAAATAAATACATACAAGTGGAAGGCGTGTGTGTCTCTTAATCATTTTATCACATGAAAGTAGGTTTGATCAGCCTTACGCTTCAGTACCAGTTCAAGAAATCACACATATTTATATGAAAAATCACATGTAAATAAATATTTATTGTTGACCCCCTGCGGCAACGGGAATCGAACCGCGACCTCATGCACTGTAGTCAAATGCGCTACCACTATGCTACAAGGCGGACAAGGGGCGAGGATTGTTGTTTGGATAAAAGGTAATTTATTAATGAGAAAAAACGTGTCTATTGACCCTTTGATCCCTGAACATAGATTTGGTAGTTTTTTTTGGTGATTTTCTATTTAAACCATGTTATTTGAAATTAGAAAAAAGATTTTTTTTTCTTTCTGAAAGCTCCAAATATTAAATTAAAAATATAAGTAAAGTAATTCATACCACCAGGGAAAAACAGCATAGAAAAGATGATAAATATTAAAAGTCGTATATTTACAAAAACGTGTTTTAAAAACTAACATTACTGGTATACATGACGAAAATCATTAAAACAATTTTTCACTTAAAAATAGTAATTAAAATCCAACACTGATATCACTTAATTAATTATGTGACAAACAAGGCTATAGATCAATGAAAAACCAATTATCCTGATGCTATTTTTTCGAATAGAATGTTTCAAAATAATTCAACAAAATAAAACCTTTCAATATACTCGTTAAAACGTTTACGTATTAAAAAATGTTGAAAAAAGAAAAAAGTTTTTAGAAAAAAGTTTTTTTTTTCAGTTGCAGCAAATGTGTTCTCAAATAAGACATAAAATATATGACAAAATTTAATACATGGTACAAATTTGTACCGTCAGGGAGCAAAATGTCATATTTTGGCCAATATTTTTGATATCAAACATTCATGTATCAATTAAGTAAGTAGTTATTAATGCGATTAGCATTTTTTTATTGGTCGGTAATGCTTGTTGGTAATTAAGCTTAGTGGACAAAGCACGGGCAATTCTAAACCCGAGGTTCACGTCCAGGAACGGATAACTATTTTGAAGTTATTAAAAAGATGCACGTTGTAATTACGATATTTCTACATTTCTACACAACAGCGCATCCAGCTGATGGCAGACTGCGGCCATTATTCTCCATTCACCATTCCCCTTGACTCCTCAGGCTGGCTCACAATGGTGCGATCATGACCTAGCACTCTGGAAAGTGGATTGAGGACCGATGCGGCTACCGCGCATGTCTGAGCCTCCCACCAACACGGATGTGCGCATGTCTGCGTGACTAGGTACCAGGGTAATGAGCCTCACCAACACAAGTGAACGCTGCATCGCATGCAAATATATGCGATCGATGGATTGTGCAGCGATGTTGGTGGACTGCAGCTGTGGTGGTGCAGTATTGCAGTGTGGTTAAGTATTCGAGTTTTAATAGTAAGCCAGGGGAAAATGACTGACTGATGAGTAAAAAAAAATCAATTGAAATATTTATTTACGTGTGATTTTCATATTAATATTTCATGTGTGATACCTTGGACTGGTACTGAAGCGTATGACTGATCATATTACTCTAATGTATTACCGATGCAGTGCTCTAATGCACCATTGGGTGCGGATGAGGGAAAGTAGTAGTAGTAGTAATCCTAGGTCTATAAAGGAAAGTTGCAGCTATTTTTGACAGGCAAATAATGGATGAATTTAATACATAATAACATAAAATACGCTCTTCATGTGGCGTTCTATCCTCTCTGCCTACCCCTTCGGGGAAATGGCATGATGGTTAGTTAGTTCATTTGAGCCAATAATGAAGTAAATTTATCTTAGTATGTAGTTCTAAAACAAACATAAATGTAAAAAAGTACTTAGATAAAGCCCTGATTAATATTAGGTCAGATAAGACTTACATATACTGCTATTACTACTTTCCCTTATCCGCACCCAATGGTGAATAGGGCACTGCATTGGTACACCAACATACATACTTTTTTAGTCTAAAAAGTAAAATGCAAGATAGTTTTGAAACTATAAATACAAATAGTAATCATGTTTTCTAAAATGGCCCCTCACCAGAATTAGATTGCTTTACAATATGTTTCACTTCACTATGTTAGTAGCAATATCAGTCTAGCTTCAACTTCCTACATAATATATCGCAACGTCCACAGAGACTCGAGCCACTGACACACAATCACACTAGAAACCGACACAACACAGTAGAGGCGGTCTCGCACCAACACAGGCAGAGAGAGAGGTATCGTACTTGGGCACGCACACACGCACACGAGCATTGCACAAGTGCACCACATACCTACAAATGCAAGCATCGCAATGCAGGCCGCCCTGAATGCAACGCTGTTATGTAAAACCTAACTCATTACCCGCGAGAGAAATGGGAATAGAACCCGATTCGCGCCGAGATCAGAACGGATGCGAGTAAACGGGCCGTTACGAGAAAGGTACTAAGATGAGTTATCTCACTAAAAACGACAGACTGTCAACGGTTTTAACTTTTCGAATTAGTCCGCTGATCTTGAGAGGTTGCGTAATCTTTGCAGATAAACTTTAGAAATTTCTAGAATCAAGGATGGCGGTAAACACAGCAGTAAACAAAAAGCTTGGGAAGTTTTGCATTTTTTTAAATGTGATATAGTAATGAAGCTAGTGTGTATTACTTTTATGTTAAAAATATAAACTAAACAATATATAACATATAATAATGTTGTATTATATTATACAACTTCACAGTTTCATGCGATGCTGAAGACATAAAAGTACACAGTATTATGTATCGTACAAACGATATGCGGATAGGAGTTAGGTAATCAACTGTGATCGACCCCACATTCCTCTTTTTTGTACCTATTTTTATTTTGCTCCTTTGTTAAATAATGTGCATAAAATTACAATTATTTATTGTATGTATATGATTCATTAGTCATCACAGTGACCAACTTTAAAAAAATAGGTAACGCGGTTGCATAACACAGTAAACGCTATAAGGGCCACAGAAGTACGTAGAGTACTATACAGGTAGGTAATAAATACAAAACAAGCCGATGACAGGTCGTTAGCCCTGTAATCGCCTAGAATACCTATTCGTTTTCAGAGCTTCTCTTTCTCAGTTGATATGTTAAAAATAACAGCGTTTTTTCTTCAATCCTGTGTGTTTTGTGTTGTTGGCTGTACATTGTACATATATAAATTAATAAATTATAAATTTCAATTCGTTCCTTGATAGATCGATAGGGGGAAGAATTTTAAAAAAAGACTCACAAGTAAAAGTGTTTTTATTTAATAAATTAAAACAAGTAATGATTTAAAAGAAAAAAAATAATCTGACTAACCGGTATTTTTTTTGTATTGTACCTATCTACAAATTACGTAAGGCCAACTTCAGCAAACGAACAATAAACCTACCTACGAGTTAGATAAAATACAATATTTACGATAATATGAATTATTTTGAAGCTTGGTTACAGTGTGATCAAATATTAACGAAGGACATTAAAATTTCCGTAGGATTAATAACGCTTTAATTTATGTTAAACATAAAACCACCAAAGAGAAAATACAATCATTAAAATTGATCATATTAACAATTTATACATGCGCTATAAAACTGCGCAGGGCAGTGAACTATGCAAAACGAAGACAAAATTTAGAATAATAATGAGGAATTTTACCAATTTTTCATATTTTTTAAAAGTACCTACACTTATAATAATAATAGTAATAGAGTAATTCATAAAGTTTTCGTGAGAAATCACCTCAAGGGCGCTGTACATAATAACGTAAAAATAATATATTTAGTGCCCCAAGCGTGTATTCTGAAACTTTAAAAATAATTTAAACGTTTAAGTCAAGTTATAAGTTATATGTTATGTTATGTTATATGCTATCTAGTTATACGCTATTGAATAAGTACGCCACTGACTTCATAAACTTAGAACGCTGTTAATTTTTAAATTATTTATTATTAAAAAAAAAGTTGTTTTAATTTCATAATTATGGAAAACTACAAAGTGAGTGCTACAAACATTGAGTTAATATTTATTATTTGTTTATTTGCACGAAATAATAATAACGTAAGATTTTAATAATTGGTTCTCACTAAGCTCTTTGCGTCATGCCTTTTTAAGGCCTTTGTAAGAGGATACGTCACCGCGCAAGCTTTTGCAATGAATAAAAAGTTTATATTAATTTTTCGGCGTATTTTATAAAAGTTTCGTTGTACATTTGTACAAGTAAACTCTTGAAATTTCGCCGTGCAAATAAAAACCTTTTTCAAAACAAATTCTGGGTGTCACTAGAACTCCTCATTGCTTTGAGTTCGTCATATTCCATATGCATTAATAATGAATGCACGCTACTTCTGTAGGTCTTTAGCAAGTTTAATTTTACTACCATTAAATCAAAAGCGCGATACGTGAAGCTAATACGAAGAAATATAATGTACGTGTATTATTGTTTATCGATTTTCTGAACTATGAACTATACTAAAAATACCATACAATACGACTAGCACAAAGAGAAATGAGTAAAACAGGATGTGGGGATGAGAACAGAATTTTAAAATGTTGCCATGCCACCCTTGGATAAATAACATGTGACATGTGACCGAGAGAAAGAAATCAACAAGAAGGCTGTACATTTAAATTATTTTACATATAAATTTAATAGAAAAAGATATTTAAGAAACTTGACGTTACAATGATGACACCAAACGGAATATACGTGTCAACACGTGTACGTAATATTTTTTTATTATAGGTAAATTCTTTTAGACATTGATGTACGAATCATGAAAGCTTAAGAAAATTTGCTTGCTTAATTTAAGAATTATTTGAAAATTCAAAATCTTTCATTAAGCTTGAATTTGCTTGCTTAATTTAAGAATTATTTGAAAATATCAAAATCTTTCATTAAGGCTGTATATGGTATAATGGTTAGCCTTAACCACGCTTGCCTATTTTACAAGGCATCAGGTTCCTGGTCTTCCACTGTTGACAATCCGTCGGCAGTTTGCGTCAGAGCTGCGGGACGTGGACTTGACTTGGGAGGATGCACGGGAGCTGGCGGCCGATCGCTTGGCCTGGAGGCAGTTTGGATTCCATATGCCCCACATAGGGAGCGGATATGGTATGATGATGATGATGGTATAATGGTTAAGATTTTTTTTTTTAAATCTTCGAATTCCATTTTTAAAAATACCGGGAAGCCCTTATTTTCGGCCAATTCACATTAAAAGATGATAAGAGTGGCAGCAAAATAAATACAAACCGTCATTATACAGCATAATAAATTCTAGGGAATAAGCGAGCTAGCTTTTATTACATTGTCTTACTTTTCCGTAAAAAAATTAAACCCCATTTTGGAGCTACATTTTCATTTTGGATTACAAGTTATTAAAGGCAAATATGTTTTTTTCCTACTACATTTCGAGTAATGCATAGTATTCTATTTTTCACATGTTAATACTTTGAAATTAAACATCGTCCCTTGAAAATGAAAAGTAGGTTACTAGAACATAAAAACAATTCGATGCGTCGATGTCGTGAGGTATACAATAATAATAATGATGATATGTAGATACAGAGTATCTAGTACTTATTTATCAGGCGGCGACGGCCATATTTAATTCACACATAGTCACGATGCAAATTCAAGCCCTGGGACCCTATCGTCCATGCAGCGGCAATATGTCGTTAGCCACTACCACAAAACACTTTTCTATTATTTTACCTTCGTTCTTTGTAAATGTTAAAGTTAAATAAGTATAACAGCATATGCTAGGGACATGGAGCGGATGATGAAGATAATGAGGTAAAAAAAGGTAAATATTTAATTTTAAATCTTCGAATTCCATTTTAAAAATACCGGGAAGCCCTTATTTTCGGCCAATTCACATTAAAAGATGATAAAGTGGCAGCAAAAAAAAATACAAACCGTCCATTATACAGCATAAATAAATTCTAGGGAATAAGCGAGCTATTACATTGTTTAATAATACATTGTCTTACTATTCCGTAAAAAAATTAAAACCCATTTTGGAGCTACATTTTTCATTTGGAATAAAAAAACGTAGTAATAAAAGGCAAATGACTAAACTTTTCCGTAAAAAAATTAACCCATTCCTACTACATTTTCGAGTCGATAATGCATAGTAATTCTATTTTTCACATGTTATAAATTAAACATCGTCCCTTGAAAATGAAAATAATTGTTTACATATAAACATAAAAACATACATTCTATCCGTCGATGTCGTGAAAAAAATAAAATAATAAAAAAGAGAAAGTAAAAACAAAATCTACAACAAAGAATACAAAAAAAAGAAATCGTATTTATACAATAAGTCTTCCAAACGGCCATATTTAATCACAATCACACACATTAGTCACGACCGACGGCCAAATTCAAGCCCTGGGACCCTATCGTCACGATGCAGCGGCAATATGTCGTTAGCCACTACCAATCGTCCAACACAACGCAATATGAATTTTACCTTCGTTCTTCTGTAAATGTAAAAACTATTCTATTATCAATTACCTACGTTCTTTGTCATTTTCAATTCTAATAACGTCAAATCTTAATAGAAAATTACAATAAAGTACATACATAAAAACCCATGGATTACCTATACATTTTATTCCATAAATGTTTTAAAAGAATCATATGTTTTTTAAGTTCAAGTTTCCGGTAAATATATATTTATGTGAATCTAATTTGCTCTTTTTTACAATTTGGACATCTCAACAGAGACGAGAAGTTTGGAAGGGAATATGGGTATCTAGCGTTTACAGGGCTTATCAACGTCACAAACACTCACAGGGAATCGAACCCGGAACCTCCGTATCGAGAGTCCAGCGTCTTAGGCATTACGGTACAGTCGAAACATCTACTGTGCAATAAATATTAAAATTATTTTTACAAAATTGCTGGTTCCACAGATTTAAATTTCTACAAAACGATAATAGTTTTGGTATAGAAATCTACTTTTTATGGCAATGTATAATAGGAACTCAATGTTCACTACTCACAGTGCTCACCCTGCAGACGACCTATTCAGAACAGTGCCAGCGATAAGAGTCGATAGGGCATAGGTACACATAATACAGTCGATATAAATATTACTACACAGGAAGTGAGCACACTGAACTTCATGCTCTACTATCGCCTGGAGCAGTAACGAAACTGATTCGATCAACACAGATTGTTAAATGCAGCACTGATAAACTTTTACTGCCAGATAACGATACAGAAACCGTATTACGTCGACATAAAAACCGGGGTTCTTTAGCTGTGAATCGCGCCGTGTCAAAGGCCCGGTTACACCAAAAAAAGTTTATGTTAAAGTCAGGGCTAAATTCAAATGATAGTTCCTATTATGTTATTATTTGAATTTATCCCCCGCAGACTAGAGACTTTCTATCGGGCGATACTGGTCGGGCTTAAAATCAGTATGAAGATGTATGCAAGTGCGCTTACTACAACGATCCGGTATCGGCCGATTGCTAAGTTTAATAGGCCTTGCGATTGCCTTTAAACTATCCTATCGTTAAACTATCGGCCGATAGCTTAATCAGTATGGCGCTCTTCCACGCGCGCACACTTGCCAATCGTTTATTCGGGCGATAGCTATAGCTCATTTCACTCCGAGCTTTGGTGCGGGACGGTCAAGCTGGTTATGTTCATTCTATAAAAGGCGAATTTTTTTTGGGGTATTCCAGTAATTTCGAATGCATAGTGTAAAATTTTTCATTCAATAACCTATCACTGTAGATGGGATGCACCCAATACTCTCGGTTTCTCTTCTTAATCTTTCTCCTTTGTAGTATTGCAGCAATAACAACTTTTCTTGACAATATTGTTCCAACATTCATTGCGACCGCTCTCTTCAAAAGTTGTTTATTAACTGGCAAATCATTCGAGAGCAGTTGGCCGACTGTTCTCTAGTCTGCGCACTCATCACCAACCCGACTGTTTTGTTGATTCAGTGTGCGCGCTAGCAGCCCAACCCGACTAAACTACCGCCCGATAGAAAGTCTCTAGTCTGCGGGGGCTCTAACTTAACTTTTCTTGGTGCAACCGACCCTTAGAATTTAGGAGTGATTGTAAGTGAGGGCCTTTCGCATTTGAGCCGATATGCTTACACCTCGTATACGGAATTTCGGAAATGTGGAGTCGTAATATCCACCAACGTCCGCTGTCTATGTAAAAGATTGGAATAAAGGGAAATAATGGATGACAACTGACTTTCATCCAACTAAAACTGTGCAGTTTTCTGTCCCGTATAAAGGGGGCTTTAGTCTGTAGGCAAAAAAAAATAGAATAATGTTTTTCGCTAATGCCGATAAATGTACTTGAAAGAAAAATCAAGACTAAACGTAATTTCCTCCGGGTAATTTTCTCTTTGAAAGTAAAAAAAAAAATTTAATGAAACCACTTCATGAACAAGATTGAGATTTATTCCCAGAAAAGTTTTTTTGCGCGTGTCGGCTATTACATCGCATCGTTTAATCAAATTATTATTAAAATTATTCAATTTAAGTATTGAAAAAATAGCATAGAAGAAGCAAAATAACTCTTCAATTTAGAAAATGATAATTTAATATTAAATATAAATAAATTCCAGTTTTTTAAAAGAGCATTTCAAAAAGTTTAAACGTCACACCTTACCAATAATCACTTCCGTTCACACATAAAAATAAAATCATACAGGTGGCATGCATGTATGTGTTCCATCAAAGGAAATATTTCTTTTGTGTTGTAAATTTCGGTTCATTTGATTGAAACATCAAACACAATCGAAAATACCGAAAGCGTAATAAATAACATTAATAATGTAGAATGAAAGATTGTGCTTTCTAAAAAAATACGAAATTCAGATGGTTGAACAATAAATAATAAAGTTCAACCATCTGAAACCATGGAGAAAAGATATAATTGGATCTGTGTTCTAGAAAAAAAAGACATGAAGTACAAGAATGAGTATGTTTACAAAAACAGCAGTCCAATTAAGTACTCTGAAAATATATAAAAAATTACGAAGGTTGACACACATTTATCATTTGAAGTTATCTACGTCTATAAATAAATACGATCATCAATATTTTGAGAATGATAAATTGATAACTTACAAATATCATGACGCAATATTGAAAATGCCGACAAAACGAATTGTTTAGTATGTAATTATTTGTAAAGCTCTATATCAGCGCTTTATATTATAATGAACACCGAAGGTATTTATCAAATTTAATAGTAATTTTCTTCTCCTTAAGAACAACGTATCGCGTGTTCCACATATCAATACGAATAACCCGATAAACCGGAAGATATTGCCTATGGCCCTGAAAATAAGCTAAGTATAAGGTACGCAAAACTGGTTAACCCGTGCTAACGAACCACAACTTACTTACCGCGACCATGAAAGGCAAAAACTCTCATTTATGGTCTGGCGGCGGAAAGAAGGGACGCCAAAGGTTCAAAAGCACAGAACAGAACCTGTAAAAGTATTTTTAGACGTTTGCCCGACTCGAGTGGCATTGGAGCAAAGGATACAAGTGGAAACGTTAATAAACCATAACATACAAGACACAAGACAACTCTCGATTACGAAGTTAAAATTGTTTCGTTTCTAGGGTTGATTTTTACAGAGCAATAAATGCACGCAATACGCCTATTTTCTTACATGGCAGTGATTTGTGGAGCCTTAAAAATACACAAATAAAAGGTAAGTAATTTAACAAAATAGTGCACTTACGAGTTTTGAGAATTAGTGCTTTAGGAGGCTTGTTAATGGTGATTCGGATTTACAAAGTACCTACTCGAAAGCGAGTAAATGTATTTTACAATCTTCACAATTATTCCTGATGTCGTCTGGCTGAGCCATATTATACAACACATTAATGTCTACCGGTATTATTAACCTTCCATGTTATTTTACCGAAAATATTGACCACACAGGAGGGGTCAAAGAAGAACAGCGGCTGAAGAATGCCAAGCTTGTTAAAAGGGTTATCAGATTAACGGAAAATAATTGCAACCGAAGCGCATGTTATCAGTGCGATGGAATTTTAACGTGCAAAGAATCAACTGAGATCTATTTTGAATAAATCATTTGATTGATATAATACTACAGATAGGTATGTCGCTTTGGTTAACGCGAGATTGTTAACAAGTACATACACCTAAATAATTAACATAAGTAGCAGTGTACCTACCTTCACGGGCTGATTTGATGATGATACCTACAAAACATGTTCTTCATCTGGCAACAAGCTAAAATATTCCAAAATCTTGGTTTATGAGAAAGAAAAGTAACATTTTTAACAATTCAGCGAACGGTCATGAGTTTGCACATTGAAGGATTAAAAGCCTAACCAAATAACATGGAAATCAATACAATAAAAGATATAAATATCCAGTAAAAATAATAAATAAAAAATATACAAAATTAGCACAGTTGCACAGTTGAATAAGATATTTGTCACTTATTAACTAGTGCCAAAAATAGTTCTAATAAAAATTTAATTAATGCAATTATACGTATTTCTAGATGCACTAAAACGTTCGTAATCAGACTTTTAAGAACTCGTAATCAACTAATTGCTTGGATTCCGGCGCGCACAGTAGAAAGAAAGTATTTATAAATTTGATGCCCAAATAACAAATGAAATTCAATGCACCTACTCGTGGTCAGATAACATTATTCCTTATCTAAGGTCACGCCTGGTGAAGGTTACCACACTGCAACTGCAGATAAAAACAAAAACAGTGTAATCTTACACTGCATACAATAAAAAAGTAATAAAACAATAACAATTAAAGTAGCAGGGCCTGTTTTGCACAACATTTATCTTGTTGCGGTTGTCACAAAGCCAAGATAAAAACAAATGAGGCTGTGTTCTGAAAAATAGCCACGCTTTATGGTGAAATTGATAGGTGGGCATTCCCATTCATAATTTAATCTGGCATACATTCACACTCATGACATATTACTTATATATTTTTTATGTACAAGAAAAGCTTTAGAAATGATGGCTATCTTGTATCTTTGTTTCCGAACTCATCTTCACTCTTTCTTTTTTGACTTCACTGTTCAAAGCTTCTCTCATGAAAGCTTTTACATATTGTCTTTTTGAATATCAAGACCGTCATTTTACAAAATTTTATAGAATACTCTGGGTACTCAGTTTATCGTAGAGTACAATTTTGTCAATAAGATTTTACTCCATTTACAATAATAATTATTGTCGGAAAAAAATATTTAAAATCCACCCGCATAATTTTTATTTTTCTGTTTAAAAAGCTTGTAGTTCTAATTCCCATTCCAAGTTTAAAAAATCATACTTTATAATATAGTATAATACTATAAAAATAATACAATTCGTTATTAGTTTAAATATGACTCCATTTCTGAATGATACCAGAAGTTCTTTCTTTGTTTAGTAACTATGACATCAGACGCAGTTTGTGACTATTGAGAGCGACAGTAGTTGTTCACAAATATGCACAACTGCAATACATAATAATATACATTAAACAGAAGAAAGTGAATACTAGGTTGTTCAATATTCAACTGGCCTTAATATAAATGTCATCTGTCAAATGTCATCTCAAAGAAAACTATTTTGCTATAATGTAATGAATATTCAAGACACACTACTCTACTTGATGTACCAAAGCACTTACCATTAGAAGCAGATAAATGAAAAAAGAAAGGAAAGGAATTTTCTCTATCAGGAATGTTTCACAAATAAATTTTAAAATTACCAGAACTTTTGATAAATCTATGCAAGCTTTTGATATTTAACTAACTAACTAACTAACCATCACGTCATTTCCCCGAAGGGGTAAACAAAGGGATAGAACGCAACACCACTCTGTCCTGGCACACTTCTCCTGCTTCCTCCACATTCATACATCTTCTCATGCACGCACGTCGATTATTCCGACTTCTTACATGCCCACATTCAAGCACTTGTTTTACTTAATCATGCCATGTCTTTCTCGGCCTTCCTCAATTTCTATATCCAGTCACAGTCGCATCATATATTTTTTTAGCCGTTCTTTCATCATCCATTCGCTCTACTTGACCGGACCATCGTAAAAGATATTTACACATTGTCAATAATATATTTTTTAAAAAGCTTAAGCGGCATGTGCTTGAAAATATGGATTAAGTCGTGCCGGAGTAAGAATTCGCTCGATATATGCCCTGAATTCATCATCATTACTCCATATCCGCTTCCTATGTGGTGCACGTGGATTCCACATACTGCCTCCAAGCCAAGCTATCAGCCAATTCCTGTGCATCCTCAGGTCTACGTCCCGTTGTTCCGACGAAAGCTGCAGTCGGATTGTCAACCCCACCCGTATAATACCTACTCCTCTCCCTTAAGCCGGAATTATATTAGAGCCACGCTTCCCCCACCACCGATCCCACGCCGATCGGTCGGCGACACGCGGGACATGTCTAATATAATCATTTTCATACTAAATGTATGAAATCGATTCCAAACCCACGCGTAGCGACACGCGGCGTGGCTCTAATATAATTCCGGCTTTATCCGCACCCAATGTTACATAACAATGGAGTTATGTACCGTATGCACTTTCTTATTCGCGGGAATTTCCTACGGGCTGTGTGACCGCTAAAAATGCAGGGTTGTCACCGGGTACGATGCGGGGTCCATAATGCACTACCATGGGCAGTGACCGGGGGCCGGGTAAGGGTCAGGAGGTCAGTGTGTCACGCCGGGGCCCCGCGACCCCAGAACGGGGCCGCTAGGGCCTCTCTGGCGACTTGGCAGCGGTCGTGCACCCCACACCACCCCCTGAGGTGCATTCAGGCGAGGTGCATACTGCATACAGGGAGGAAGATAACGGCATGGTATGATCTGACATGACGTATTATATACACCGTGTAACAAAACTCGATGTACAAGCGGAAACCAGTTAATGTTTATATTATTTGGAGTCGATTTTGTAGATTTTATTTTTTATTTGACCCATAATTTTCGGGAAAATTGAGTACGAAGTTGATTTTCTTTTCTTTATATTTTTTTCAAATAATATCATGCATTTAGTCAAATGACTACTGTCCTTAAATAAAACAAAGTAAAAAACAACATTTTACTATTTAGTTGTGTAATTTTACTTAATCTGCGGTACTAATGAAAGCTTTTATGATAAAATAAATTAAATATTTTTTAAACTCATATTCAAAAGTCACGTTACACATAGACTCCAAATATGACGTAGATTCACGCTTTCAAAAATCACCTCATGGCTGCTTTACAATTAAAGATACTGTTTAACATAAGCTCCTAGTATTACCTGTAACTAGAGCACACTACGGCATTCTGGGAATTTATAAGTGAGATTTTAAAAAGCGTTTTTAATTGAGACCGAAATAGACTAGGCCTTTAAATAGCGCGTACTCAAGTACAAGAAGAGCGATGTTCTTGAAACTAGATCTATTTCTGAACATAAAAGGGAAGTTAAATCAAATCAAATTTAAAAAAAAACAAAATAAGACGTTTGACATAAACTCAAATGCATGTCGGTTATGTTCTTTGTATATGCAGTGTTCAATTTATTTAAAAAAAATATATATTCAGCTGAGATTAAGACTCTATTCCTATTTTCAAGCACAAGCCGCTTGGGCTTTATTGAAAATAGTATTTACAAACTGAAATATGTGTAGCACAGCAACCCTTGGTATCTACTGTCATCCGGCGAAGGCGTTTCAGCTGGCTAGGCCATATACTACGTATGCCTCCCGAGAGTCTTAACCATGCTTGCCTATTTTACAAGGCATCAGGTTCTCGGCGTCCTGGTCGTCCACTGTTGACAATTCGTCGGCAGTTTGCGTCAGAGCTGCGAGACGTGGACTTGACTTGGGAGGATGCACGGGAGCTGGCGGCCTATCGCTTGGCCTGGAGGCAGTTTGTGGATTCCGTATGCTCCACATAGGAAGCGGATATGGTATAATGAGTGAATGAATGAAATATGTGTAAATATCATAAGATCGCATTGATTTCTTTTATTACAAAATACATACAAAAGCAACGAAGTGTAATGTATTTATGCACCTACTGACGAGTTGCAGTAGGAAATTATTGAATTTTGTAATACGTATACATATTTGAAAAAAAAAAAAAAAACTATTATAAACTCTTTATCGTTTAAAAAAAATAAAGATTCCCAACATCTTGATTCTAATCGTTGTCTATTATTATCGCAATGGCCGCCATACTACTGAGTGTGTATACGAAGTAATCATAATAATTCTCCGTGTATTGTTTTCCAACGAAGGTTGCAATGGCAGATGTGATAAATGATAAAGATAAATTATTAATAATTATTACCGATATCGTATTTCTTACCTTGGATTAGTTGGCGACGATGTCTGCAGCACTGGGGATCACGCCTGAAATGAAACAAATAAATAAAAATTATAAATAAATTAAGAGATATTCACGATAAATAGGAAAGAAAGTCATCACAATAATAAGAAATTGAAATATGTT
Source organism: Micrasema minimum (assembly GCA_022494985.1). NCBI lineage: Eukaryota > Metazoa > Arthropoda > Insecta > Trichoptera > Brachycentridae > Micrasema > Micrasema minimum. Next base: position 65,985 of record JAGVSP010001840.1, read on the forward strand.
TAAATACAAAATGTAAAAAAGGCAGTAATTTAATATATCACTGAATACAAGAATTTTGGAGCCATGGGGAATCAGGCAGCATCACCATTCTCAGTCATGGTGGATTAACTCAAGAGAGATAGAGAGAGAGATGAATCCAAACTCAACCTTGAAAACTAATTTGACCTTGAAAAGGGTCCGATACAAGTCCTTGAAAGCAAATATTAGTACTAATTCGAAATACTTACACAATTATATTATAGTCTCTATAGACATACGAGTATATCTGTGTGATGAGGATACAAGAATTCAATTCAGATTTGGTTTGTTCAATTAGGTTGAGTTAGATTAGCTTGGTAAAGGTAAATATGCAAATAAACGTGTCTGGATAACCATTTATCAATACACAATATTAAAGTAAAATAATGATGTAATTCTCCTCTAAAAATTGGACCTCTTGGTCGTTTGTAAAGTTGTAAAATGAAATGAAATAATGAAACGAAACGTAGAAACGCGTAATTTTAAATATTATAGCTATAATAGTAAAGCATTTTTAATTGAGAAATTATTTATTGTATTTATTTATCTTTTTGTACATGCAGTGGTGTACATTGGCGGGTTTATTGCCTAGCTGTCAATTTCTTCCAACCAACCAATATAACATACAGACGAGATGATTAAGTGTATGTGACATTGAAATGTTGGGTATTTTATTTATTTGCTACACAGGTACCTCGTTAGTCCTATACAAAAGAACTCAGCGGAAACATGGTATATTAACATGGAAAAAAATATCGCGAATAGCTCAAAACAAGTATTAAAGTAACGAGAGTTTCGAGGAATCGTTTGAAATAATTTTCGTCAACCGTAAAATTAATTTTAATATCTTTTTCCATTCTTAAAAAAAAGGCACCGGAAAAACGTTGATCCCTCATTAAAATTAGCTGGTTCCCACTTATTGACGTCTTGTAGCAATATAAAACTACAGTCGTTTTGTCAGAAAAACGACATTATTATTATTAAAATGCCAGAAAAACTAAAAAGTACTTGTGAAGTTCACAGAATTGAAATTTATTTTTGATGGTAGGCGGTAAAAAATGGCAATAATTGATATTCCAACGCTCTAACCATAAAACAAATTATACGAACAAAAATGAAGAATGGTAGTTTATGTCACGTTAATTCTAATAGCGGATAAAAAAGTAGGAATGTTTGCAAATACAATACTTTTCATTAAAGGCTTATCGATTAAATAATACTCTTTGAATAATGTACTGTAATTGGGTAATTACTTTCGCTTTGTCATTTTCACTACTTTTTTCACCAGGACAAACCTTCGGGACGTACCAGTCAAGGCCAGATGATACCTAATCTCCAATAACACTTGGCGATCGTCAATAAAACAAGCAGAGATGTAAGGGGAAACTATGTCAAACTTGGCGATACACCTGGACAAGCCTTCAGGACGTAACAGTTAAGGCCAGATTGTAACATTATCGCCAACAATACTTGGCGATCATCAACAAAACGAGTAGAGATATAAGGGGAAACAAAGTCAAAATAAATAATGCACCTGGACAAATCTTCGGGACGTAAAAGTCAAGGCTAGATTGTTACATAATCACCAACAACACTTAGTGATCATCAACAATGTTAGGGTGAAACAATGTCAAACTTGGACAAGTCTTCAAGACGTAACAGTCAAGGCCAGATGTTACATAAGAAAAAACATTGACTTGCGATTATCAACAACACAAGAAGAGATTCCAGGGAAACAATGGTGTCAGCAGAGTATGTGAAAATGACAAGATGACGTTAATAGAGCTATAAATCAAACATCTAATTGCGCCTACAACCGTGATGTCATATTTGTTGGCAAGGTGAGACAAGAAATTTATGTTTATAGAAAATTGTGTCGTCGAAGTTTTCGGAAGGTGATTTTTTTTACGATGTGATTAGTTTAAAGGACACTATCTTAACATTTTGATTTATTATTTATTTATTTATTTATTACATTTCACATTTAATATAATCACAATAATGGGATGGCGACTCAATCAGTGACCCATGCCAATGATCTGGCCCCGACTCACTAGATAGTCCGTGGCGAGTCAGGGAATTGTAGTATTATAAATAACACATTGTAGTACTAAACATAATTGAATATTTACATAATTTAGTATAATAGAACCAAGTTTGGATTTCACAAATTTAGAATTTACAAAACAATATTTTTGCATACCCAATTTTAATAATTACCTACCTATATTTTTGCAGGCATTTTCAATATATACACGATCCATTAGACTTATCCAACTAACGACACCGGCCCTGTATTTGGAGAAGTCGGTTAATAATTTGGTTTGTGTGACCATTTGGTTATATATCTTAGGTCCAATAAATGTGAAATGGCGCTGCGCTATCGTTTGTTTTCCTTTTAGGAAGTAATCTTTTTACTAAAATTATATACGTAGATCGTATTCAAGTTTCTGCATTAGATTGATTTGAAAACATGATATTCGAGTTTAGTTCAAAATATTTTTAATTTTGTCCAAACCTTATCTTTACCGACGATTTTCAGTGTCAATGACATTTGGTTTATTGATACGCGATTATATTATTAAAAATTCAGTGTACAATAACACGATCATAACCACAAATAAGGTTGTCACATAAACACGCTGTGCTCCCAGTGTGGGAACCAGAGGACGTGTCCTTGCGCTAGAAACTTACCACAAAGAGCCTCCGATACTCTACGTGATCTGCTGCTCCTTCCACAAAAACATTATAACTCCCCCTCCCATAAACTTGTGATAACTCAAGCCACGACCAAACTCCTGATTAGTATTCATAGAACAAATATGTTCCGTCGCCTGGAGATGGCAAACCATAGATCAAGAATTGTAATAGTCGGTAGATGATGTGGTGTGAAGATACCAAGATCTTGAAAAATGATATCGTGAAATTAGTAACGGTATTAACAAACTATTTTTGAAACCATGCTCTGAGGATCATAAACAATACACAAAAAAGGTTTTTTACGCAGTTCAGAAAAAAACAATACGTACGTGCAAATACAATTATTATTACAATTTGACATCTCAACAGAGACGAGAAGTTTGGAAGGGAATGTGGATTCACATGTGAAGCGTCGCGCCATTTCACTGTATATATACTAGTTCTGATAATTGGCAGATATGGATATTAAATACTAGGTGAAATGGGGAATGTTTGTAATACATCGAGTGGCCACTTAACCCAGCCAATGACAGGTCGTAAGCCCTATAAACGCCTTGATATCCCTATTCCCTTCCAAAATTCTTCGGCTCTGTTGAGATGTCAAATTGTCATTATTAGCCCGTTAATGTGTGAAATCCAGTTTTTTGTTCTACAAAGTATGTGGTCACACTCAAAATGTTGGTTGCAACATTTATTATTATTAATTTTTACACTATTCGTCAGGTATAAGTTCTGGAACGAACGACTATTTTTGTGTTTTTACAATTGCACACCGTTGATTTTCTTAACATTTTCTCATAAACTTGTTGAATGGACAATTTATAGTATTTAATATGAATAACAGATTCTAAGAATACTGTAGGCAAAAACTAACATGACTGACTTTAAAAATTATTACGAACCTTCCAAATAACGCCTCTTTTACTTCGTACGATCTTCTTTTGTAAGCAAACTATAATATAATAAAATCGGCTATTATTTCGAACATTAATTGTTTTGTTATTGGATG